>VXBU01005400.1:2845688-2920561 GCA_013400315.1 Bombycilla garrulus
CTCCCGGCCCCCCCTCCGGGCCGGCGGGGCCAGCAGGGCAAGGGGAGCCGTCCTTCCCGGCGGGCGGGAGCTCCGGCATCCCTGCTGCGGTGATCGGGACAGAGCAGAAGTGACAGCGGGCACATCCCGGGGCAGGCGGTGGTGGGGTGGACACGGCCCCAGGAGGGCACAACAGAGAAGCCACTCATGGAATGGTTCGGGTTGGAAGGGACATTAAAGATGATCTCATTCCAGCCCCTGCCACAGGGAGGGACACCTTCCACCATCCCAGGGTGCTCCGAGCCCTGTCCAGCCTGACCCTGAACACCCCCAGGGATCCAGGGGCAGCTTCTCTGGACAACCTGTGCACCCCTGAGCCTGTGGACAGGGACAGGAGCCACTGCCCTGGGGACAATGCACACGCTGGCAGGGCTCTGGACAGCCAACAGTCCGGCCACCGCACTCCCACGTGCCCGAGTCAGCTCAGAAACGCACGAGGTAACGATGGTCACATCCAGCTCGTTGGATGCTCTGGTTGAGTCCAGGGTGTACTGGGGAAGGGAAAGGGGGAATTGGTTCTGGGAGAGATCCAAAATGGAAGACGATGTCCCCCTGCCTCAAAGGACAGATGGCAACATTGGACTGAACTGATCCCAGCTGGAGAAAACTGGATACAGGCCAGCAAGCAATGCTCTCATTGGCCTCCCAGATGGAATAGCAGGGAAATAGTCACCAGGAAATAATAATAATAATAATAGTAACACAAGTAACCAGGGATAGCACTGAACTTTGAGATCCCATTGGCTTAGAGGGCGAAGTGCTGTCTCCAGGTTGTGGATCCCCTGCTCCCTCCATCACCTGAGGTTAAAACAAGGCTCTCTCCATGGATCAGCCCTGGCCTGAAGAGAAGGAAAAGTGTCATTTCTGAAAAAGAGAGAGAGAAGGGATTTCCTGGGAAAAAAAATTGATTGTCAGTGTAAAAACTCAGCAGCTTCACCTGGATGGGAAAATTAGTTCATTTACAAAAAGAGAGCAAACCTGGCCCAGCCTCAGCTCCAGTAATTTGGGAAAGGGGGAAAACCTGAGCTTGGAGGAAGAGTTGGCACCAGTAATAAGGAAGATGGGACAAAGCTGATGTTAACTGAAGGAGAATTGAAAGCAATTAATCTCAGCAGGACATGCCTGCATATTTGATACTTTTTATTTTATCAACATAGTGGGGGATTCAGTTGGAATAAAGGTTGAAAAAGAGGACAATTCACTCTACCAGACAAGGCCCTGGGCCAAAATCTTTGTTGAATACATCTAACTCCTTAATTCAGATTTCTTTGCATGCAGAGGGCTGGAAGAGAGAGCAGGGAGGGACAACTTTTCTGGGTTGGGGCAGGGGGTGTGAATGTCAAAGTGCACCTTTTCTTTTACAAATCCATCATGATCTTCTGCTGATCTCAGGGAGGTCTGAGAAAGTCATCACAATAATCGTTATCACAGCCATTGGATTGAAAGTCAGGAGTTTGAGTCAAATTAAAAATCTAACTATTGAATGGGGGGACTTTTTTTGAGATCCTTACTCCTAAAAGGGCCTGGATAAGCTGGCTGGATCCTGCATCCAGGCTGGGTGTGGTTTGGGAAAGGAGCTGGGCCCCTTGTACAGCTACATCTGAGTGCACAGCTCTCCTGCAGAAAGGGGTGTGACACAGCCCGTCTGGGGACTGGCACCTCTTCCCTCTTTGAATTAGCAGCTCTGCCTTTGCAGAATATTCTGTGCTTTATTGTCCCTTCAATGCCCACCTTGGAAGATGAGAGGTGACATTGCGGAGAGCTCTGCGCTTGGAAAATGACTTTCAGAATTACGTTCTGGCAATTTGAAACTTCCGCTCTCTCATCTTCAGCCTCTTGGGGCCTTAATGGGAGACAGCAAAGTGCCTCTTCCTCCTCCCCTCTTTTCTTTTCCTCCCCTGTTCCCTGGCAGCTGCAGCGGCCGGGATTCAGCAAGGTCACTCAACTCCATTGCTTCCTGCATGCAGGAGTTCTCAAATTAAGGGGTGTTGGGAGCAGCCTGTTGAGATGAAACAGCCTTCACTCAGCTCCAGCAAGTGAGGAAACAAAACCCCTTCACAGAGGCTCCAGACTGCCTCACCTTCCCTGAGCATTAGCTGGGGGGAAGGTAAAGACTTGGAGGAGCAAAAAGCTGGATAAAAAGAGTCCCTCCTTGAACTGTAAAGCTGCTGTCTTTTGTCTAGCAGAGCAAGGCTCAAAATTCTGTTAGAGGCCT
This sequence comes from Bombycilla garrulus, assembly GCA_013400315.1. Lineage (NCBI taxonomy): Eukaryota > Metazoa > Chordata > Aves > Passeriformes > Bombycillidae > Bombycilla > Bombycilla garrulus. Next base: position 2,847,943 of record VXBU01005400.1, read on the forward strand.
TGTGGCTGTAGCTGCCTCGTCCACTCCTAGGTGTCTTCATCAGCATCTCACCCTGGCTCTTTTTCTCCCAAAATTCCTGCTGCTGCCTCCCCTTTCCCCAGCTCAGCAGCGAGGCAGAGTTGGTCCCATCCGTTCCCCAGTGCAGAGATGGGAGCTCATCCCTGTGAGCTCTGAGCTTGCCAGCAGTGTGATCCTCATCCAGGTGCCACTGGTCCTTGTCCTGTGCAGGCATTGAGGGGAGCAGAAGAGAACACAAACGGGAATGGAGAAGAATCACAGAAACTCCTCTAATATCTGGGTGGTTCCCTGCTGAGGGGCCTGGGATGCCATGTGGCTCACACAGAAAAAGACCAAAGGAAATACCGTCCCTTTGTAGTCTGATTTCTGTTGATGCACTGCCAGACTGGGGGGTTATTGTTCCATGTGTGCAGTTTTGCATCTGAAATAAATAAAATCACCGAGATATTTCTCTATGTACCCCAGCACCATCTCACCAACAGCCAAAATATCCCCCCTGGCCAACGGCATCCCCAGCTTTTACACAAAGGAGAGGATAGCTCCAATTATCTGTTGTCTGGTTTATTCTGCCTTAAATCCCTTTCATGGCTGCGTGAGGGAAAGCTGGAGAAGCCGTATGCAGATATTGTCAAGCTCAACTTGATAGGTACTGTCAAAACTGCCAGAGTGTGGTGACAATAAACATTTTAGCTGGCTAACAATTTGCTGCAAAAAGGGTTGACCCTGAAATCAAGTTCTGCTGTAATGAACACTTTGTCTCTAAATATTTGCATTTTTGCTGACAAGGTTCACTCTCCAGGAGATTTCCTCCGCCCGTGAACAATCTGCCTTCACATGAGATGCAGGATGGATGCGGTTTCCTGAGCCAGTTCCTTATCTGGCGTGAAGGAAGGATGAGCACATTCCCAAAATCAGCAGAGCCAGCGCGGGTGAGGGATGCCCAACCAGGGGAGTAGCTCAGTTGCAGGGTGCTGATCCCCTCCCTGAGAAAGCCCTTTTCTGTCGGGTTCTGCCTGACAGCGCGGGGCTGACAGCCCAGAACTGGAATCAAGGCTTATCCCTGTTTAACAGATGGGGAAATTGAGGCACGTGGTGGTTCTGGATCGTGTTTGGACTGTCTTTGCTGAGCTGGAGACAGAGCAGCCAAAAAAGAGGCAGCCAGTGCAGACTGCCTGTTATCAATGGCTGCCCCAAGCCAGCCGCGGAGGAGGAGGAGGAGGACAAGGAGGATGATGAGGAGGACAATGAAGCCGTGCTGGAGCTCTCAGCACCTCCAGTTTGGTGCCCACCCGCTCCGTTCCCTCAAGCACATGGAAAGCTGGGGCTGTCCACCCTCCAGAGCTGCTGCCCTTGATCTTCCTCCATTATCTTCAAGCTGATTTGATCAAAGTTACGTGGACAATCTCAGGCAGAGCTGAGCGCCAGGGATCATCTTGCCTAGCCCCAAGGCCAAAAGCCAGGCTGGGTCCATGGTGTAAGAGATGAGGCTCAGAGCTGCCTTGCTGCAAAGGCTGATGTGTTTGAGGGTTAAATTTCCCAGGATAACTCTGTCTTGCCAAGGGCTGATCACCACCTTGGGGGCCATGTTTTGGTCTGCTCCCATTAATGATGGCAAAGGACTCTGCCTGGTTCCTTTTGGACAAGGTGTCCAGCTGGATGGGGTGGGGATTTACCTGCTCAAGGCGTCTCTGTGGGATAAATGTCCTCCAGGATTTACCTGCCCGAGTCAAGAACCTTCTGTTCTCTGGACCACCACAGGGAGAAGCTGCAGAGTTTGATCCCACAATCTCCAAGACCCTGCATGTGGAAATGTCTGGTGACAGAAAACAAGTGGGTCATGCATGGCCTCAAGTCTCTCATGTGACATTTGTCCCAAAGTCGAGCATGGGACAGAGAAATAGCCCGGGCAGGTTGTTGGTTTCATGCTTAGGACTTTGGTATCCCAGCTCCATTGCTGCAATTAATCCTTAATATTGGAGGAAAATCCCTGACAGACAGGTTTTCACTGAGAGGGAGATGTGAATTTCATTTCTACTCCTGGCACTGATTTTTGGAGGGGTGGCTGTGGTGAAGAGTCTTCATCCATTTTCCCTTCTATACCTGGCTTCTCTACTTCAAATAAAAGGTGCTCAGAGCACATTGTGCCTCTTACTGGAGCTATTAGCTGTGCTCACCAGGCTGGGGCTGTGATTTGCCTGAGACCCCTAAATTCCTAGACAAGTGCCCAATAAATTGCAGTAAAACTTCTCACTGTTGCAGGAAACTGTGGTGGGAGGGAAAGACAGAAAGAATCGTTATAGGTTTGCAAAAAAAAGACATAAAGGGGAGGGAAGCACAGCTTATTTCATTTTTATCTCCCTTCTCCCTCCCTGCTGCAAGGAAAGGCAATTTTCACTAGCACAGTGTTGTCATTTTGCCGAAGACAAATTCACAGTTTTGGCCAGAGAGGAGTATTTTATTTATTTTTTTTTTCACTCTGTTGATGTCAGAGAGCTGTTGCATTTCTGGCAGTGGCAGTAGCTCTGTGCCTTGGAAGGCAGCTGGGCTCCTGCCTCGATGCTCTGCCATCCCACATGGTGCCTGCTCGCTGGGCTCAGCATGGCCCTCACCTCCCTTTGGCCAGGGCAGCCCTGGAGTGATGAACATTTCAGAGCACCAGCCCTAGCTGGGTAATTTTGGCACCAAAATACAGCAGAGTATTACAGAATTACTGTGCTAAGGGGTGTGAGGGGGCGGAGTTACACAGTGTTTTTCATTTAAAATGTTCAATGAAATGCAAGGTCCTAAATGAGCAAACCCAGCAAGAGCGTGGTAATTAATACCAGAGAGAAAAGCAACACCTGCTCTGCCCATTTGAGCCCTGTGAGGAAAAGTGTGATCCCCCAAAAAACAAAATTTGCTGCAGTTGCCCCATTTAAACCCCCACAGAGGAAGAGGTGCAGCCACATCCTTGAAATCTGCTCCTTATGATCCCTCTCAAGAGTTTATTCTGATTTTTTTCTCATGCTTCTTGTTACAAGGGAGTAGCTCAGCACTGGCAAACATTGTCATCCTCGCAGCCTTCCTGGGCCTCTCCCTCTCCTGGTGGACAGTCTCAAGTCACTCCTGTTTTCCCTCTCCATCACAAACTCCGGGAGCCACTGGGAAGAAAGCACCCTGGTTACAGGCTACAGGCTGGATTCTTCCATTCTCCACTGACTACACACACACAGTTTTCTCCTTTTCCTCTTCTTCATGGTCTCATTCCCTGCTCTCAGGCACAGGAAAATCACCACAGCTTTGAGACACACAGCACGAGCCCCTTGCCAGCTGAGCTGTTTCACCCTGTCCTCGTCACAGCCCGCGCTGGGAAGCCCAGGAAGCGCAAGGGAGGGATAATTACCAGTCCCAGCATTGCCGTGATAATTAATACCCTGCTAAAAGCAGCGCTTGTCAGGTCAGGGAGCAGAGGGAGAGGTGGGAAAACAAACAGGCAAAAATCCAACCTGGGCAAAGGTTTGCTGTGAGGAAGGGGCTGGGGACGAGGGGCGGGAGGAGCTGTGGGGTGCAGAGCTGCAGGGTGACGGGGATGGTGCCTGGGGAGCAAAGAGGGTGTTTCACCCCAGCAGTGACTGCCAGGGAGCTTCCCAAAGTCATAGGACCCCTCTCATCCTCCCTTCATCAGTAATGGGCTGAGAGCCAGGAAATCCTGCAGGCAGCAGCGCTCTGAGCCATCCCGGACTGAGCATCCTCACCCCTCCGGGGAGATGAGCAGGCCTGGGGGAAGATTCCTCCTGATTTTGCTGGTTCAGTCCCACAGGGAGGCTGAGCCTCAGGTCTTGAGGCTCCCTGCCAGCTCCTGGTGAATTTAAGACTGATTTCACTGTTTGGGGACATCAGAGCCCACCTTTTAATTGAGGTTGTGGAAGGAAATATTAAAGAAATAGAAATAATTCCACGGGAGCAATGGGAAATCTTGAAACCTAAGCTTCATAAATCTAAGCTCAATAAATCTGAGCAAAGAGAAGCAAAAGAGAAAGGAGGATGCCAGCCAGAGAAATGTGAGCTTGGAGATCTCCTGCAGGAGAGGTATCTGGACAGCTTTGGGCAAAAAGATTTGTTCTTTTTTCCCCCAGTCCCGTCACCTGAATGATCAGTAAAATTCCTCTATGCATGCAGTGTTTTGGCCCTCTTGCAACAACTGAGTTAAACCAAAAGGCAACCCAGAACCATGGCAAGGGGTGAGAGAAACAGAGAGGCGCTGGCACGGGAGAACAATATGTTTCCAGACAAGATTTAAAAAGAAATGTTATGTTAATACGAGTTTGGCGTCACACTGTCATAACACCATCAAAATGACATGCTGCCACCACTAATACGACTGTTTAGGGAATACGCAACACGAACAAAAAAGCAATTTGCCCAGAAACAAACTGGGATGAGTCTATACTGTAAGAAAACAGAGAAATGCTGCAATCCAAGGGAGGACCAGACAAATGCTCTGTGATTTCTGGTAACTGTGGCACAGGCGGGGACAGAATCTCTGAACAGAACTTGCTCCTTGTTTTCCACGGCCCCTCAGCCTTTGCTGGGATAATCTGCTTGTAAGAGAGAAATAGTTTTAGGACAGCAGTTCTGGCATTAATTAAAGCACCCTACAGTTCCTTCCTAATAAAATCACTTTTCTTCTAAGGTCTTCTTGCCCAATTTGTTTTAATACCTGTCCCTAATTAAGTCCAGTGAGAGGAATTCACTGCTTCAAATGAGTTAAAAACGCACATTCTCAAGGACCTGCATCTGAAGCAACTTATTTTTGAAGTCCATGAATTAAATTAAGGGGGTACATTTTCAAGCTGATCACTCTCTTTTGATTAGCACAAACGGCTGCTCCACCAGCACTGTGTTAAAAATTGTCGCACTTGCTTTTCCGGCTAATTTGGAAAGAGTTCAGCTGTTACAGTGCTAAACAGTCACATTAAACACCACAGACCTGCAGCGCGTTTAGGCTGAGTCCTTTAAAAAGGAGATTGAGCGCCCCATCACCTGAGGATGGCCCTCTCCACGGACAGCTATGGAAACACGCTGCCCAACAGCGCTGACGGTGACTTGTTGACCAACAAAATTCTGGCACAAGCCCCGCGTATCAGCCATGGCAACCGGGCTGGGAGCGTGGCAATGGCAGCTGCTACGCACAGAACAGCGCTCTTAAAAATATCACGGCTGAAACCCATTAAAGAAAACAAAAATAGAAAATACGCAAGAAACCGAGGCTGTGTGTGAAATATACCGGGAAGGATGCTCGGTACATTTATAGCTATAGCCTGCCCCAAATTTTCCTGGACTTTAACCCAATGCTTCTTCACTATGAGCAAATCAAATGTTATTTATTTTTTTTAATTAGAAAATGTCAAACTTTCTGCTTTTTATTTTTTTTTACTCTTGCTAATGTGATCAAATTTGAGAGCTGACCTGTATCGGACTAAAAGCAGAACACTGGTATCTGCTGATCTCCCCAGCTTCTCCAGACCTAGTTCACAGCACATTTTTTCCCTCTGTGCCATCCCTTTAACCCCAGCCAGCCCCATGAGGACAGGGTGTGAAGGGAGAAGCTCGTTGCCAGCACAGTGTAAATCTGATAGAAAATGGCTCAGAGCCTTTCTGAGGGGCATCTTTCATGAAAATTTCCTACCTCTGTCAGAGTCTGCAGTAGAATAATCAGTCGGTGAGGGGTGATACGCTGGGACAGAGCATTTGAAAGCTGCCCCACCTGCAGCTGAGCTCGGGAGAGCCAAATCCACTGCTGGTGTCAGCCCAGCCCAGCCCAGCTCTGCAGGGAAGGTTTGGGCTCTGCTGTCTCCTTACGTCAGGCCCCCGCTCCGGGAGCTGGAGAGATTGCAACCAAGAATTTACTCACGGAAGAATAAAAAACTGCCCTGTTCCATCTCTTCCTCCCCACCTGCTGGGCTTTATCTCTTAAAACCTGAAAAATAAGGCAGAAAGATTGGCTCTGAGAGCTTTGACCCATGAGTTGGTTTTGTCATCATTCTAAAAGCTGAACATTCAAAAAAAAAAAAAAAAATAAAAGAAACCAACCCAGCCTTTGCCATGCGGGATGAATTCCCCGTGTTCCAGCAGATCTGCACAGTGGTAGGCTGGTTCCTGCTGGAGCTGGGTGCTTGCCATGCTTTCCTAGAAAAGCTCTCTGCCACTCTCCCTGCAACATTAATTCTGAACAACAGAGACAGAGTGAAATGTGGGTTTGAAAGCAAGCCACGAGGTAGGGAGCAATATTTAACTTTCCTCTCCCAGAGGTCTCACCTGTATTGGCAGTGGTTTAAGGATGTTAGTATGGGATTAAGAGGCTAAATCAGATATTTTATTAGTTACAGGACCCCGTTTTCCTTGTTAAATAATTGAATGAATGTGCTTAAGGCAAAGGTCTGGGCTGGCTGGTGACTCCAGGCCGAGCTCTCACAGAGGATCAGCTGGAGTTGGCAGCACCAGTCTCTCTGTGAAGATATCTGCGTTTCCTTTTATCAGGAGTAGACACTGTGTGTTGTTGTGAATATCAATTCCTGGAACGTTTCTGGCAAGGATTTGCATGAGGAGACATAAAGGTTCAAAATTTCTTTAAAGGAAATAATGTTTCTTCTAAATGTTTCTTCTAAAAACAAGAGCTGAAGTTTTGTCTTCATAAGGGTTTTTTGATTGTTTTTCAAATCTTAGTCCAGGGTGAGAGCTCAAAGGCCTGATTAGGTTCAGGTCTTTATGAGGCATTGACCAGTCCAGGAAAAGAAAAAGCTGAGAAATTTGCAGCAAAACCAGTTCTATTAATTTTTCAATTCTTCTGCAGATTTAATAAATTAAAATACCTCTGCAAATACTTTGAAGCTTTTTCATCTCTGCTAACATTTGGTACCTTATCATTTCTAACTGCGCTACAGAGGAAAACACATTATTATGGATTTTGTGGTAGATCCTCCAATTTATCAACCTAAAAAGATTTCCAAGCAATAGAGGCTTTCTGTGTAAGTTAATGTGTCACAGGCCATCTATCACCCAGAGTTTGCTGAGTCTGCATTGCTAATCAATGACTTGACGCCTTGAGTTAGTGAACACTTATAGGTTATATCCTGCTAAGTGATGTGACCAAAGCATTTCAGTCTCCAGCAGGGGACACCGGGCACCTCCATCCTTCTGGGTGTCCCGTGCCACAATTTCCCCACCTGAACAAGCTCCACTCTCCACACGAGGGGACACTGAAATACCCCAGGACTCAACTGATGGGGGAAAGCCTCCGAATTCCAGGCTACATAATTCCATTCTGCCTCCTTCCCCTCTCCCTGGGCCCGGGGCAGAGGTGCCTGTCCTTGCAGGCATCCATCACGTCCCGCCCCGACAGAGCTGAGCTGGCTTCCTGGCCATCTGCCACGCTCTGGGTGAATGATGACGGCAGATACGGGGTGTTATGGGCTCTGGGAGGCTTCACATCACTAAATAAATGTAATGAATATATACGCTTTCATTTCCCCCCATCCTCTAGATGCATTTCTACGCTTTGGTCTTGTTGATGTACTGCGGCTTCACTCTGTGTAATCCACGTGAGCGCCACGTGCCACTGAGGCTGGGAGATCTGTGAGGTCAGAGCTCCAGGTGAGAGACACCTTGGCACCACAGGGGCACGGATATGAGCTGGAAATGTCACAGATCCCACTGCCTGCCTGGCCTGAAAGTTACAGGGGATGCAGCTTCCATCCCATTCCATCCCGTCCCATCCCATTCCATCCCATCCCATCCCATCCCATCCCATCCCATCCCGTCCCATCCCGTCCCGTCCCATCCCGTTCCATCCCATTCCATCCCATTCCATCCCATTCCATCCCGTCCCATCCTGTTCCATCCCGTTCCATCCCATCCCATCCTATCCCATCCACCCTGAGCTGGTGCTGTGTGGTGTACGTGTCCTGCAGGCCTGGAAGCAGGAGAGCAGGGAGTGTTTGCAGACACCTGGCAGCCTCTGGGGAGGGACAGGGGTGCCAGCGGGCAGGAGCTGCCTCCAGCTCAGCGGAGGAGATGCGTCCTTCAGCCCGTGACAGATTTACCCCCGTGACCCAGCGAGCAGAGGTCAGAAGGCCCTGACAGCAAACAAATGAGAAATGGCATCTTTCAGAAATTCCTGCAGTAGTTTCTTTCCCCTCTGGCTGCTGCGTTTCTCCCACCATGCACATCCATGGGGAACAGCCCGGGCACAGAGACCCTTTCCAGCCTGGGTACCAACCAGAGTGTCTCCTCAGGGCTTTTCAAGGCCTGCTCTTGGTCATATCCTCCCTGCTACAGCCTGAACTGCTCCTCAGACTTTACACACTCTTGGGGCAGAGATTTGTAGAACCACCTGCCAGCATTCCCCGTCACTCCTGCTTTGGCTCCATACAGCTTCTGCAGCCTCCATGCCTGTGTCTGAAATAAACAAGATACATTAAAATTTTTTTCTCCAAAAGCAGAGGCATGGTGAAACTTTGCACGCTCTTGTTCCTCTCCTTCTATCAAAGCCCCTGTCCCTTGAGCCCACTTAGCAGCTCAGCGAGTTGTTACACATCCCTGTCCCAAAGTTTGGCTTGGGAGCCCTTAGCATGAGGCAGCACATGCATGGGTTCAAATCCTTGCCGCAGGGAAAGGACTGAATCGTTTTCCCCCAACCCCTCCCATTTGCTTTCTAAAGAGTCACCAGTTATGAGGGGTGAATACATTTAAGTAATTTATTTTATCCACTTATGACAAAGATGGTGAACCGACAGTCAGAAAAAACGGAAAGAGATGAATTAACTGAGTGAGTTTTCTTCACTGCTTAATTGTTCCAGAGAGGCAGAGTTCTGGGGAGGATGATGAATCATTGTTTAGGAAATATTTCTTCCAAGAAGACAATTTGAAAAAATACATTTATAATTTATTGCAACCTCTTGCTTTGTCAGGGAAGAGCCAAAGGCAGAAAGTTCCTCCCTCCCCCGTTCTCCTTCCCCCAGTTCATTATCGCTATAATCTTATCTCCTGTACCCTCTCCTCACCCTTTGAATATTACATCTCCTCCCGCTCATGTGCGGAGGTGTAGCCGTGTGCAGGGAGGGGGGGAAGCCGTCAGGGAGGGAGGGGGGGACTGGGAAAAATCGTCACATATTTCAGGCTGGCTCTATTTAAATGAGTTTGGGATTGTGCTTCTCTGGAGCAGATGGCCCTGGAGATAATGATGCCTGAGCAGCGGAGGCTGGAGCCCCTCTCTCCTGTTGCCATGGTAGGCCACGGGGCTGAAATGGATTCTGCTTATTAAATTTGCGAGCTCTTGTGTACTCAGGATGAATGGCGTTCAGTCATAAAGAGGCCCATCCTCCTAATGTGGCTGGATAGTTTTATCTTGGAAAGCCAGGCACTCTAACTCGGCCAGACGAGGGGCTCATTAACCTATTAACAGCAGCCGTGGAGGAGCTCGGCCCACAGGGGTTGGCAGCGGGGTTTTCCAGGAACGTGCCCAACGCCGGCGTCCCCGTGGCGTCAAACCCGGCTGAGGGCACTCAACCAGCGACTCAAAAACAGGAGAGCTCCGCTCAGCACGATTTCCAGAGAGGTTTGTGTGGGATCTAACACCACAGAGCCCATCAGAGCTCCGGTGTTAGCTCCTGTAGGAACAGCAACAAGAGGTTGGGATTGGCCGGGCCAGGAAGGTTTGCTCGGCCTCTGCTCCTCAAATCAAGATGACACAGAAATGTGTACAATGCACCTCGGGGCCACAGCAAGCACTTGGTAGGACAGAGATCACACTTGGTGATAGGAATTGAAGGAGAAAATGGAAAGATATGAGATTTAGAGGACAAGTTTCTTAAAAGAAAAAATCAAAGAAAGGATTGGGGCTTTCTTCTCTGACTTTCCTGTAGGACCAGCCTTGGCTAATGCTCAAAGTGATAACGCTCCTCTGAGAGACTCAAAACACTGCAGATTAAATAGAGCAAGCTGAAAGGCTTTACCTGAAAATACTCTTTCTTTCTACAGAAAACTGTGGGTTTGTTCCAAGTAAATATTTATCTGTCTGTTCCAGCCATGGCAGACAAACCTGGCTATTTCCAGAGCATTGGAAACAGCTGTTTCCTCCCAGTAGCCCTTCCACACAATCCTTTCCCCCAGGTTTGCTCCAGATCACATGATGAGACTTAAAGAATTAAAATGTTTTTTTAATCAGTGTAAAAGTGAGTTTAGTCATGATTTGAAGTGTAGTATCACTGGGATTTTGTTTTCCACTGCACCCTTTATGTAGAGCCACACCAACAGTTTGGAAGAATGGAAATTTAATATGCAGTGAGACAACGTCTGTTACATTATAATGCTGTTAACTTTGATTAACCTGAGGTTGGTAAAATAGCACTGCACTATATTTAGTTTCATGGCACATTTTTTTACATGTTATTATGCAAATGTTCACATGAGCTTTATTTCAAATGCAACCCAACTCTGTTTTCTTGCCCTGCAATCCTGCACGGCCCACAGAAGACACCTGCCCGAGCTGTGCTGGGTGCTTTCCTTGCTCTGGCAGCATCCACCAGCCTTGTGCTACGAAATAATCACATCAAAAGGTGTCAGCGCTGGACCTTTTCCCCCAGAACTAACACAGAGGTGAGGACTGCCTGCTCTGGTTCAAGTCTTTCCACTCCAAGGGAAGGGTCAGAGACCAAACACCTGCAAATAGTTGCCTGACCTAGTGATGGGATTGGTGTGGAGCTGTGGGGCTGCTGGGAGAAAATATTTTCCCTCTCAGCATTGGATAATGTAGGTTGGAAAGCGAAGAATTCATGGAACAGAAATTGTGTTGTAGCTCTTCCCTCCTCCACAAAGGTAAGCAGGAAGCTTGCCCTCTTTGAATCTAAGAGCAGCTTGGCAGGCAACTCCAGAGTCACACAGAAAGGGCTGGAAATTGTTCAAAAAATCCTCCTCAGCTTCCAAATCCCTCATCACAACTGTGTAAAAAGCGTCATTGCACATGGCTGGGGCAAACAATCACCCATAGTGTGGGAAGATCATTATGGCCTCTGTAGATGAAGCACAGAAGTCAAACCCAATCCAATTTCTTGGCATTCAATCCTCCTACTTCAGGACAGATCTCGAGGTTAATTCTCTTAATGACATAACAGCAAAAGGGATGTTCACAAGAGCTGTGTTCACTTGGCAAAGCCAGCTGAACATTTAGCTCTAACACTCCATTTCTGGGAGTGCTGAGGATCTGCATCCTGCAGCTGACTTTGAGCCCCTTGTCTCCTCCAGGGACTCTGGACATTCCCCATCAGCTGCTGGCTAGAGCAGCTTCTGCAGCACATGCTAAGCTGAGATAATATGAAATACAACCGATATCAGATCTTTAGAAGGTTCTGCAGATCGGAGAGCAGAAACCTGCCCAGATTCCCACAGAGCTCTCAAAACAACCCCAGCCACACCGAGCGGAGGCAATTCAAGTTGTAACAGCCTGGTTGGACGTGCCGCTAAGGTGTTGATGTATTTATTCCTGTCCAGCAGTGTCCCCCAGCAGGTCTCCTGGCCTGGGCTGGCCACCAGAGCCGGGGCTGGGCTGGGGGCCAGGCTCACGCTCGGATCGGGCGTCCGCGTGCGTAAGCCTGCCCTGGTGCCCGGTAGGTGCAGCCTGCAGGACTCATCCAGGGTCACCTTGAGCGGCTGAGACCGCAGCCAGGGCCCTGCTCGCCAGCTCCGTGCTCCAGCCCTGACCCACGGCCCTCTTTGTTCTGAAATCCCCTCCGAAGACAGTGAGGGTGGAGGAGAGGACGGGCAAAACGCTCCCGGGGCAGCTGCCTATGAGTGCAGACCATAGAAAAGGGATTAGCTCCGTCTTCAAAATGCAAATCCCCTCGACACACGCCAGGCTCACGGCACTCCTGGAGCCATTTGCCCAGTCCTGACTTACAGCTTTTACACAGACACGAGCTTGCCAACTTAATGTCGGAGGTGCGGACACCGGTGAATTAAAAGGGAGCCTACAAATGAAAAGCCGATTAGCAGATATTAGAAGGATATTGAGATGGAGGGGCCACAGAGGTGGGGAAAGGCTCCTGGCCTTCACTTCGGTTTGTAGCACAACCTCCTTCCTGACTTCTGCAGCTTCTTTGCCATGTCTTAATCCCCTTGCACAGGGATTAAATGGCCCCAGAGGGAAGAGGAGCTTCTACTGACTCTCCATATCAAAATCCAGCCCCCAAATTATGCAGAACAAGTAGAAATGAGCCACAGCAGACTCCTTGCTCCCCTGCCACCACCTTAGGCAAGGTGACAGGAACCAGGTGATCTTCAAGGTCCCTTGCAACCCAAACTATTCTGTGATTCTATAACAAGGTGACAGTGCAGCAACACGGTTCTCTATTGCCGTTCAGGAAAATTTCCAAGCATTTATGGAGAGCTGTGACTGAGAGGATTTCACGTGAGCTGGGCATGCAGCAGCTGTCAAGCAGAGCACCTGGAAAGTTTGCTCAAGCAGTCAGAAAAACTACGTTTTAGCCCTGGCCTTCATATTCCTGTCCTGCACTTACACACATTTCCCTAAACCGGGGGCTCATTAATCTGGGACACTTGGATTGCCAAACCATTGTTTCTCAGGCTCTCACAAGCTGCTGCAAAGGGTGCTCTTGGCCCGAGCTGGCAGGAGTCGGCCAAACAAAAGAAAATCCATTTTCTCCAACAGAATTTCAAATGGACAAAAAAAACAAATATGGGTTTTGGGAAGGGAAAGACTTAGTGATTTCTCACCAACATTATTTATTCCAGTTCTCTTTCCATCATACCTTGAACACTGCTCAGGAGAGGCTGCCACAAGCTGGGCACAGGAATCCTCACCTGTGTGGGCTGGCGTCAGCTCAGCGAACAGCAGGAAAAGGCAGGAGGTGCTGGAAGAGGTGATCAAAGATCCCTGTGAGTATCTTGACAGTCAGTTTTATGCCTTAGGATTTTTGCAGTAAACAGGGAAAAGCCGCTTTAGAAACACTGGCAAAGGCAAGTTTAAAACACGGGATGAAGACTGGCCTTTTCCTTTCATTACCAAACAACCAATTTGGAACCTGAGATTTCCTTGCTTGTGAATGCTTCTTGTGTCTTCCCAAAGTGGGACATACCCACAAGCAATTTTATAAATTGAAGACAAACACTTCAGTCACGAAGCCAGCTTAACTTCACAGGCAAAACAAGAACAGCATTAACCCAGCATTCTTGAAGTAACATTTTAGATTTTCTGTTAAAAAATAAATTACTGACTGCGGGAGGAAGAAAGGAATCATTTTGCTGTGATAATTGCAAAGCACACAAAAAAGGTAATTTTTTGCCTGACTTACATTCAAAAATGTCTCAGCTTTTACCAAACAGTCTTGGTTACCAACAGAAAGAAAGCACTGAAATATGCAAATATTTAAAAACTAGCAAGCAAATCCCTGGAGAAGAAGGAACATAAAAGAAGTGGGGGAAGGGGCGCCAGCGAACACAGAGATGTCACAGGACGGGAGCTGCTTTTCTGGAGTCTCTTGGAAGTTCTCAGCAGGGACAGCCCAGGAGAGCGATGGCATGAGGACATCTTCGAGATCCAGCTCTCAAGAACACTCGAACCTCAAAAACAAACCGCGGCTGTGCAGGCTGTGATGTTGGCAGCAGCCTCAGCCTGCCTTCACACACTCAGAGCAGGACATTTAAATGATCTTTAGGCTCCCTCAGTGGCGCTACAAAGCAGGGACAGCTCCTTCCCAGCCTGGATGAAGACCAGATATTCCAGCTTGTTTTTACACCTGGCAAATATTGAAGATTATGTTGCAAATCATGAGACCTGGATATTTCACCTTCTTAATCAAAGCAAGACCTGTATTCCAGACCTTTCACCCCAGTAACTTTGCTTGCCCTTGGTGGGAGGGTCTGTGTCAAGTGACTGGTCACCCCCAGCCCAGTGAAGGAGGATCTGTGGCATGGCCTTGCTCAGGGCAGGCAGTTGGGAGAGGTTTTTCCCAATTCCCTTGCAATTTCCAGTAGTCTCAATAAACACATGCTGCAGTTACACCAAAGTGTTCCCATTCCCAACATGCTTTATTGGCACTTAAGGTTTTATTCTGCTGGGTAGTGACTTGCACTGTAAATGGGTATAAAACAGGACATGTTTGGGCTTGAAAACCTCCAAACCTGGGGAGGCTGCAAGTTCAAAAGAGGCAGAAGGAAAGATTCCTTTGTGACTTATGTGTAGAGCTGGGACAGAAGCTCCCTGCTTGAGAATCCAGAAAACAACTACAGGAATTCAGGGAAGAAAATACCCCTCCAAACCAACTTTGAGCCTGAAGCAGGATTTTCTGGAGGCACAAATGAGTGCGTTGAGGTGAAGGATTTCCCGCTGCTGTTCTGAGCTGTCCAGCTGGCCCCTGCAGGGAGCGGTGACAGGATCTGCAGACCCGGGCGCATCTCCCTGTCCCGTAGTCCGTGCCGGGGTGTCCCCTCGGTGCCGGTGACACCGGGGAGCCGCGGCCGCGGTCGGTGGGTGGCAGAGGCGGGCCCGTGTGAACCCCAGGCGCTGGGTACATTTTCTTCCCTGCGCGCTGACACGGCTCCGCTTTTGTTTCCTGAGTAAATAGAAAAGCCACGGTGGCAGGAAGGAGAAAGGCAAGGCAGGGCTCGGCAAGCAGCGCCTGTTTACAATGACAAAGGGCTCTGCCACACTTAGGGGAGGAAATTTTCCTTCCAGACTTCAGGGCTCATTAAGTGAGTGGGCATAGCTAATAGGCTTTGTGTGCGAACGGCCCCAGCCTTGCAAGGTCCAGCTGTCACTGGGGCGAATGTCAAAAATAACAGCGGGCTCAGCCATTCTCCACCCCGCTCGGGCTTTAAAATTTATCTTTAAAAGGGGGAGGAGCAAGCAATGAAAAGTAGCAAGCAATTAATGGGAGACAAAAGCAAATGGACCCGCCGGGGCTGATTGAGGGAGAGGGGAAAGTCCCCCGGAGCTGGGCTAGAGGGTTGGTGGGGAAGAAACAGAAAAGCTGAAGAACCCTCCCGTCAAGCAGAAACTCGTTGCGGTGATAAACACACGGGGCAGGGCTGGGAGGATGCTCAGGAATTGAAGGTTCCTCTCCCGGCTGGGCAGATGCAGCCGTCTCCCTGCCACGCGTCTCCGCTCCCCGAAATCTCCCTCACAGATGGTGACTCCGAAACAGCGAGCACATGTCTTCCCTCGGATAATCCCGGGGTCAGGCTCCTCCAAAGTTTAGTCTCTCACTGCCAGCAGAAAGCTGACAAAATTATGCAGAAATAAATATGCTTCCATGTTTAACTTTTCTCTTTCACCCCATCCAATCTCAGCCTGCCCTGAGATAATATTTGCATGCGTTTGGTTTATCCCCCTGTCAGCTCCGTCTGGAGGGAGACGCACAAATGGCTCGTTTGAGGGTATTTGTGATTCATGTGATGCATCAATGGGAAAAAAAAGGATTTAAAATCTCCAGAACTTTTAATAGCTTACATAGTCTTGGCACCCTCAGACCCACAGAACGTGCCTACTGTAATTTTAGCTAACCTCGAGCTGACTTTGATTTCAGGCAGAAACATCCCACACTCCAGAACTTCTCTTTGTTTTAAAGAATGTACCCCTACTGCAAACCGAGTCACCCACGTTTTTAAAACACAAGGGTACACCCCTTCACTTTTCCTGCCGAAAACTGTTTTTCCTTGCAGCTGCTGGATCCCTGCACCGAGGTGAGATTGTGCTTGAGCAGCCTGAACTCGTGACATTTACACAGAGCTTTGCTGCTTCTGGGTAGAAGACACGAGCTATGAGCAGTGGGCTCTGTATATCAGACAATTTTGGGGTCAAACTATGGTTTTCAGAACAAGAAGTTCTGTTATTGTGAAACTTGTCTTTATCCCATGTCTGAAAAATGGGCTTCCTGGAACAAAGGCACTTGCAAGCGTTGGCCTTAGCACAAGGGTTTAACCAAATGGTTCAGCATCATTTCTCTTTCTGGCAATAGGAAGTTCAACCCACACTGCAGAATTCCTATCTCCATGTCCAGGAAGAGCTCCAGGTTGCTGGGAAGGGCTGGGATGACCTCACAGTGCTGTGAGGCCTCAAGGCCTGTGAGGAGACACTCCCAGAGGAATTCAGGGCACCCACTCCAGAGCCAGAAAGCCTTGCAGAGGAAATGCTGACAGTAGCACACCTTTCCCATTCCCCATTGCATTCCCTGTTTTCCCGTGTGCAGATACACTGTGATAAAAGACAAAGAAAACTCTCAGGAAGTTTTGGGTTTGTTTGAGCCTCAAAATATGGCCACAGAAGAGGTGAATCATGCCTGGAAATCCTTGAGGGTGCCTGAGAACAGCACAGAAATTTTGCCTGAATGAGTCACGCTGGGGAGAGCTTGAGCTCTCAAAAGACGCAACAATACACCTTGATGGGAAGGAAGCGAAGAGAGGGAGCCTACTCCAAACACATCTGCTCAGATCCAGGGTTCAGCTTGTTGCACTTGTATGGGGAAATCTGTGCAAACAAACAGTTATTGAATGGGTCAACTGAGCAGAGCGGCTGAAGGAGCGGAACAATGGGGCGGTTTATTCACTATAATGTATGCCAAGGCCATTCACCAGGCAAGCACCTCTTGAGGAGCCACGTGACAAACAGACTCAATTTGCCGTTTGCCGAGGTCACGCGTTTGGGGTGCCACGGACAGAATTTGTTAATGGGAGTGACAAGGACGGCGAGGGAGCCGCCCCATTTCCAGCACTTCTGTGGTGTTGGGGTTTTGTTGTCTTTAATTGCACATTGGGAGGAGAGGCTTTCTGAGCTCCTCGCTGAGATGCGATGCTTGTATCTCCATTTTTTTACCTCTCTGAGCGCTTTGGAAAGCTTGGGAAGCCAGTGTGCTGCTGCACAGTGCCATGTGTCCCTCTGCCACCAGTCCCTCTGTCACCAGTGTCATTTCAGGTGGGAGTTGGAGTCCAGCAGCAAAGGCAACACGGAGCCATCGGCATCTGGGGGAGAGAACACAAAACACAGGGAATTAATTCAGGGTTTCACTCACAGTCAGCCTCGGCCTTCTGGATGCCGCAAAACACTCAGAGATTCAGCTGTACAAACAGTGGGTTTGACAAATTCATCCTCCCCTTCTGCCCAAGGACTCTTCATGGCCACTCACAGCTTCCCTGCGTTTATTTGCTATTCAAACAGATTTGATGGATAACTTTTCTTTAAAGCAAAGCGAGTTGATGGACCACGGCAGTCTCCAGTTGGAGTCTCTCTGTTGAGGAGAGGTGAAGGGATCACAGGCTGCAGTTGATCCCTGCTTGTTGATGGAGGGTCTGTCCAACTCTCCTTTACTTGCAAAATCCATTGGTGGTGGTGAGTGAACACCTCCGACACAGGGTGGGACTGAAGGAGCAAGAGTGGTGGGACAGGGGACAGGGTTTGACACCATTTGCACAGTCAGGATTTGGTTTTTCTCTGGCTGAGACAGCACAGGTCACCCAGAGCAGTCAGACAGCTGGTGAGCAGGATCTAAACACCTCCTAGAGATTTTCTGAACACCTCCCAGATTTTCAGTACAAGACAACAGCAGGGGCATAGGGAGAACAGGCTGATGAAGAGGGGAAGAGGAGGAACGAGACAAGTGGCAGGAAAGGGAGAAAGGACAGACAGACAGACAGAGCAGGATGGTGCTGCCCTGGGGGAACACCCCACACCTCAGGGTGCTGGGCCAGCCTGGATGATGGGCTCCCAAAGACAATGGAGGTTTGGGGGGCACGCACTGTGCAGCCTCACCTCTCCTCCCACACCCAAGGTCCCCTTCCCCCTCAGGCCGGGACTGACAGGATTTCCTACGCATCTGTATGCAAATCGCAGGCTGACGCACCGGGAGAGGCACTTTGTTCCGAGCATCCCCGGCACAGCTGCTCTGCTTCCCGGGGCCAGGCGGCCGGGCCGAGCCCCTCCGGCCAGACACACCGCGGGGCCCGGGGAGCGGCCACACCAGCCAAAGCACGGCACAAATGCAGGCAAAGTCCCCATGTGCTGCCTGTTCCACAGCCATGAAGTGTTGGGTGAAGGGCCTTGGATAGTGAAAAATCAAGTGCCTTTATAAAGTGTCAGGGTAGGTGTTTGGGAGGGCAGAGGGTAAAGAAGGGCAATGCTGTGTTAGAAGACCAAACCAGAATATTTTTTTGTATTGATGTGGCTCCTTGTGTCCAGCCCAGTGCCTGGCTGCAAAACAATCTGCTCCAAAGCTGGAAGACAATTTCTTGCAGCGGAGACTTGGTGGCAGAGCTTCAGTTCCCTCCAGCCCCGGAGACACAAAACGTAGCCCTCCAAATACAGTATCTTTGAATTTCTTCAGTGTCTCAGCCAAACCACTCCTCCTCCTGCCTTCTCTTTGGATTTTTTTTTTTTTTTCAGTTAGAAACCCATCACATTCTGGGGGAAAAAAAACCCACCAGTGTCTATTGTCTCAAAAACCTGTTTATTTTCAGCAAGAAGTGTTTACAGGGCCCTGCTGAGTTCCCAGCCATCTCTGCAAACAGAGAAACCTGAAACACTCTGGGAGGTGATTTTTCAACAGACCAAGACAGGAGCACTAGAAATCTCTGCTGACGCTAAAACAAGCCATTGCTCCCCCAAAACAGAGACCAAGGTTTGAGCTGCTGGCCCTGAGGAGCTGCGAGTGCAAACCTGGACAGCCACCACCTCCCTTACTCACTACTGGAAATTACAGCAAATACTGAGGGAGCAATGGGAATACATTAAGTTGTGCAGTGCTTACAGGATATGCAAAATAATCCCCAAAAGGTGTTTTTTACCAGTGTCAGTTTTATGGTTTGGCTCCATCTGTGGCCAGGGTGGCCAACCTGTGCACAAACCCCTCGTGCCTCTCTGGTACCTCATCTTCCACCCGAGTTGTCATTTGCAACTCAAACAGCCGGTGCCTCGGGGGATCTGTTTATTTTCTTCTTTCTGCTGGACGAGATTCTCTGGCTCAACACTTTATAAAAGCAGATTTTATTTTTTCCCTTCATCCCATGCGACACAGATGCAAATGGGGAACAGTAGGATGCCAGCTTATCTTTTATTTGTGCTTTTAGGTTATAATTGCAGTCTGAATCACTGACTTTTAAGTTACGCTACATTCTGCCTCAGCAGAGAAAGGGAGAGGAGCGGAAACGGAATGATCCCTTGAAGTTCAGTAACACCAAGCAGCTTTGCTTTCAGACAAAAAGGCATTTGCAAGTGTTCCTCCCATTCGTTACAGGCACAAACTATTGCCATGATGAAATAATAAAGAGAGTTAATTGAGATGGGGGGTACGGGGGGGATCCAACAAGAAAGGCTGCTTCTGTTCCTGAGACCATTGTGCTCAAGACCGAGGTATCCATTTTCTAGCTCTGATTTTGGGGAGTTCAGAGTGTTTTACTTCACCCCAAAAATCAGCATTTCGGTGGGCTGCAGAGCTGAGCTCTCCAGCCGCGTGAACCCCTCTCCTGGCTGAGGCCTGCGCGGGGAGGTGAGGGAATGTCACTGCTGCCGGTCTGCTGCCACCGCATCCGCGCCGCTCCCGCCGGGGCTGGCGAGTCCAGCCGTGCCCTGACCTGCATTAACACTTCCCGCAGGAGCCAGGGCTGCCGGCCCCGCGCTGCCGCAGACAGGGGAGGCAATAAAGCAATCCCGGCCCTGCCGGCTGCTCCGGCAGCGAGCGAGACACCTGGAGAGCCCGGCCATCCGCTCCCTCCTCCTCGGCCTCCGCAGGGATGGAGTGGGAAGTTATAAATCCCCGAACAACACGGGCTTAGCCGTGGAAGTGGTATTTGCACTCAATGCTGAGTCCTAATTTCCTTTTGAAGGCTCTACATGTTTGATTAGCCAACTTCAGCAGCCCCATAGCATCAGGTCAGGGTAATTAGAGACCTTGTGTTAATGAGTAAACAATGACTCAAAAGCCTAATTGACACTTCCAAGCCCATGCGTGTCGCTAATTGCCAGAGCCAGACCCTCGGCCCCCGTGCTAACCCGCGTTAAACCCTGCCTATGAATAAGAGTTATCCCCTGTACTGGCAGCGCCGGGAAATCCCCAGCAGCGGGTCGGGGACGCGAGGGGCCGGGCCGGGCGCTGCGACACGGAAAGCGTTGGAATGGCTGCTCAGGGCCTTCCTCCCTGCCGAAGGTCCGTCCCGAGGCTCCCGAGCAGACAATGGCAGCGCTCCCTGCCCTGCGCGCCCCCGGCAATGACCCCGCAGGACCACCCTCCTCGGAGGGGAAGGGCGGGCGGCCGCCCCGCTCCGGCAGCCCTCTCAATCTTCCCCGGACAAAGCCTGTCTCGGGGGAGCGGGTCCTGGGGAGGGGGCCAGGCCGGGCTGTCTGGTGGGAAGTGTCAAGACCGGGTCGCACGGCGCAGAGTCCTGCAGGAGCGGCGGCAGAGCGGGGGGTGAAAGGGCAGAGCTCCCGTCCCACCAGCCGCCCTCCCCACCGCCCCGGCTCGCTCCTCCTGCCCTTTGCTCCTCTGTCCTGCTGCTCCCCCAGCCCGGCCTCGGAAGGAGGAAATCCCAGCACAATTCACGGAGTATTTATCTCCCAGATAATTTACACGCACAGCATCTGCTGGACACAGGGTGGACACTGGACTTCAGCTCAGCTTTCACACCCCTAGCTTTGTTCACAGTAAATTTGGGTGTTATTCAGGCGGTTGGACTAGATGATCATTGCAGGTCCATTTCAGCTGAAGTGTTCTATTCTATTCTATTCTATTCTATTCTATTCTATTCTATTCTATTCTATTCTATTCTATTCTATCCTATCCTATCCTATTCTTTTTTTTTTTTTTAATAATAATCCCCAAAACAACTAAAAGTGCCTCTTTGTCTGTTCCCAATTGTAGATCTAGCACAGCTCATCCAGGCACTGCACTGACAAACTCAGCCCAAGGATCATGCCTCATCCCATGGGAGCTCAGCCTCGGCTAGGGTGTGATGGAAACACCAAATCAAGCTTCATTTCTTTCCTCTGCACACAGCAGGGGCTGAAACCTGTCTCATCAAGTAAAGCCTTCCTTAAATTAGGTTGATATTATGGACTTAAGAAGCTCCTGGTGACAGGATCGACACAGACAGGCTAAAACAAACACCTGAGCTGAAAGCAGAGGTGCAGGCGAAAGACAGCAAGTCATAAGAGCTTTGAAATGCCCCCCAGCTCACAGCTTGGGTGTCCTGGTGAGAGACATCCCCGTGGCTCTGCCTTGGCACAAAGGAGAAGCAGGGATTGGAAATGGGAAATGGGTGTTTCCTTCATGTCAAAAAGAGACAAAACCCCCCCTCACCAGAAACCACCACAACAAATCTGACAGCCAAAATCTACTCCAACCCAGCTTATTTCCTATGCACAAACCCATCTCAAATCATGAAAATTAATCGTGAAAATTAATTTTGAGGCATTAATTTTGAGGTATTGATGTATCCTGATGCCTGAGTGAGGGCAGCACCACTTTGGGCTGCATGCCCGGGTTGCAGCCCTTGTCCCTGCAAGCAGAGCTGTCCCCAGCCTCACGTGTCCCCATCCCAGGCTCCAGAATCCCCCGGCAGTGTCCGGGTGTGAGGGAGCACCAGGCACAGACCAGATGCATACTTCTATATGAGACTCACTAATGGCCTTTCAGGTACAACATTATTATTTTCCTCTAATGGCTGCTTTTCTCTTTCTTCCTAGCTGGCTCATAAAAGGCACATCATAACTGCAGAGGGAGGGGGAAAAAAAGGCGAAAGCCTTGCAAATTACAGCAATCAGAGAGCCTGGACCATTAGCAGCATCTGGGACTGCATTTTACATAACAGTGGACACTTTCTTTGAAACAATTACAGCTAATAATGAATTAGGATTGACTGGGCTATAAACGTTTCAAATTGCAATTCAGAGACTGTCACTCCTCACCATCCCCTTCTCGCTGGAAAAAGCCCTCTTAATACTCCGTACTCCACGAGGATCTTGGGAGGAGATGAGGTTCTCCATGGCCACGAGTGCAAAGTCTTGTGCTGTGGCCTCATCCTGAGCTCTGACGGATTTTGGATCTTGCCTCCAAATGCAAAAGCTTTGGGGAAGAGTTTACAGTGTAAATTGATGTATCAGGGTGGATTGTCCTGGTCTTTTTTAACTAATCCCAATTTAAGGATGGATCAGCAGGCTGTCTTTTCTGAGAAGGAGCAGCTTTCCAAAGGGATGAGGGGACAGCTCCTCCCTAAGCCACACTGAGGAGTTGCTGTGGCCCATGGGGTGTACTGTGTACAGCTGCCCCAGCCCTGTGAGCCCAGTGCTTCCCTGACTCTGCAGCTCGGCCTATTCCCATATTTCTGTCCCATTTCTGTCCCATACTCTGGGGCTCGGTGCTCACATGTATCACGGCTGAGACTGTACCCTGGAGGCAGCTCAAAATCCATCATGGGCTGGGGCTTTTTCTGCCTCACCTGGGGCAATGAGACCCTCCAGTTGTTGGGTTTTTAAAAACCGTGTGGGTTTAATATAAACCAGAAAGGTTATTTGAGAATATGAGCTCCCCTCACCTTGTTTCTGGGGCTTGCACTGGCTCTGCAACGCTCGGGAACACACTGTACCCACCAGGACAGAGCCACTCCTGGGCCAGGGAGTCCCTGTGTCCCCACATAGCTCCAGACCCCCCAGACAGAGCAAGGACGGACCTGAGGGGTCACTGGGGCTCACCACAGCCAGGACAAACCCCTCCAGCTGGGCTGTGTGTCTGCACGCCCGGCCTCTCGCTGCAGCTGCCTCGACAACACAGGTACCCGCAGAGAAAGTTAAGAAAAAGGCATCAATCCCTTCCCTTTTGCTGGAATAAAACCCTTCCTTTAAAAGGCAGCAAACAGAGAGGGGAGATTGAGAGGAGGGAACACTGGGGGCGGCTCTGTGGGAGCGCAGATGTGCTGTAAATGGGGTGCTCTCTATCCCATCAAAGCCCCCTTCTCTCCCGAGCTGGCAGGTCCTAAAAGGCCACTTGTTCTGCAAGTTGGCTGCTGCCTCACCCATCGTGTCACCTCAGGTCTCCAAGATCATTCACACAGGCTGATGCTCCTCCCGTTCCCAGGAGGGCCACCAGGCACACGCTGAGGCAGAGGGGACATGAAGAGACAAGGACGACCCCAAATCTCCCCAACCCCAGCCCTTCCCAGGGGAAAAGCAGCATATTCAGAGATGAAAGGAGACAAAACCAACCTTAACCAAAAGAAACCCCATGCTCCTGTGTCTGATACACCCTGAGGAACAGTTTTGTGTCTATTCCTGGATGACATTTGAGTTTTGAAATGCTCAGCAAGATGCTCCAGTGCCAGCAAGCCACAGACCATGGCTGCCACCTCTGGCACCCCGGGCACACCTCTCCTTCCACCTAAACCTGCCAGGTTTCGTTAACAGCTTCTCTTTCCCATCTTTGCGAAACCTGAAGCCTGGCACTAAGCACGCCTGGCAAATGGCTGCCTGTTTTACAGAGATGGCTCACACCAGCCTTAAAACTCTAATTATAGAAGAATAACAAGGCTCTAAAGCTCAGAAGCACTTGGATATTATTTCAAGCCAACCAACGAGGAAGTTACAGCTGCTGTAATTAAACATGACACGGAGAAGTCAAGCATTAAACGCAGGTTCATTAAGAAAGCGCAGGGACTCGGTGATCCATAAAGGCAGGACCTTGTAGTTGTGGGCCAGCTGGGGAGAAATTCAGAGAAAGGAAGTCTCACCCATCTACCTCGAAAAGGCAGCAGCAAAGCTGCTAATTGTGTTTGCAGGATGATAACGAGCCACTGGCAGGACTTTCTGGAGGACAGCTCAGTTGCTGGCTGTGGTTGGGTTCCAGGCCACCACCCTGCACTGGGACACCAGCCTGGCACTGTGTAGGGTCACCCCTGTCCCCACAGCACCCAGAGCTTCCATCGGACCTCTGTGAGCGAGCTCTTAGACCCACGTGTGAAAAGAGAGTGAATAAACCCTGATCCTTCTCCTTCCTGGTTCCCTCCCAGCTTCCATCCCCTCAGGGTGCCACGCTCCAGTACCAGCCCAGAGCCCTCCACCTCTCCCAGGAGCCTGCAAACGAGCATGCAGGAATTAAAGCAGCTCTCTGGGCTGGTTCCTCAAGTCCTGCAGAAACTGGAGTGAAGCATCCCAGGCAGGGACCATCCCGGGGAGCTTCAGAGGAGCAGAGATGGGCAATTCTGTGATTCCAACTGCAGGATGCCACATTTGGTGGTTTTCAATTTGCAGATCCAGCACCTGTCTGTGTTTGTTACACAAAAAAACCCTAAACTCAAGAAAATGTGCTCGTTATTCAGGTGCTGCTCCACCTGCAGATACCTCGTGCTCCCCAGGCTGCTCTCAGTGGTGCAGGGCAGGATGGGGCTCAGCCAGGCGGGCTGTAGGTGCTGGCGTGGGGCTGCTCACTCTAAATTCAGCTAAGCCCATTTCCACATGGGAATGGCAGTGGGGTTTGAAGGCAGCCAGGCACACCGGGACCCCACAACTCCCCTGCAGCATCTTGGGGACAGGAGCCACAACCACAGAAGCAGGACCATAACCACTGAGACCCCCGAGGGGAGAAAAACCCACTGTGAAGGGGTAGAAACACGCCACAAAAAATAGACACTAATCCTCAACCACCCCCAGATCTGGAAAAATAAAATAAAATAAAATAAACCCTATCAAGATGCAGAAGAGGGGACGAAGAATAGAAGAAAGGAGGATGAACAGCGCGACCCCCCCTGACCCGGAGCGTGCAGCCCCGGCTTTGTGCGAGCCCCTTCCCCCCTGCGCCTGCCCTACAATCAGGGCAGCTGCCTGGAACGGGGCCGGCTGCCGTGGAGGAGAGGGCAAGGGGGCAGAGAGTAATTTATTTACTCCTCACAATGTGCTGTTTGAACAGACTCCCAAAGAAAACGGAGGAGGAAGCAACACTCTGCCAGGCGGGAGGAGGAGGGGGATGCGGGGCTGGGGGAGATGGTCCTAAATGGATTAAAAATTTACCCTGCAACTGTGGGGCTTTAATTGATACAGGGGGAGGGGGGGAGCGGTAAAATTTCCCTCTAATTGTATTAAAGATACACTAATTAGGTTGATTAAAAACAGAGAGGCTGTTTCTTTCTTTCCCCAGAAGGCCTAAGGGATGGTGATGGGGAGGGGGGAGAAGTGCAAACAGATTGGAGTTTAAAAAAAAAGAATACAAGAGAGAGAAAAGTGCTCAGCCCCTGTGAGAGGTGCAGACCCATTGGCTGCCCAGGGCACCATGAGAGCAGGAGCAGCCTCCCAGGAATGGTAGGATGGCCAAAAATTCACCTTCTCCCCAGAAACGAGGTGCCAAGGTGGCAGAGTCACTCTCAGCAGCTCCAGTACCCCAAAACCCAGGGCTTTGTTCAGCTGCAATGTCCTAAAATTGGGGTTTGCATTAATTTTGGCTCTGTTTTGTGAACTTTGGATCATCCTTATCTACATCATTATCTACACAAACATCTATAAATCCTGTGGGTAAATAGATGTACAAATACATAAACTTTAAAATACAAGCTGTACTTTTGCCTCAAGAAGAACAAACCTAGCACAGTGGTTTAACTGCTTGGTCTCTACCCAGCTGATCCCAATCATCAGAGAACGAGCACACTGAAAGGGAGAGGATGGGCAGGTTCATCTCCATCACCAAACCCCCCCCATTGCAGGTGCTTTCCTCCTCTTTCCACTTTCTGATCTCATTTCTCGCTCACTGATGCCAGTCCTCAGCCCAGGGCCACTTTTGAAACCCTCTGTGAACTTCTTACCTGGGAATTCCTGGCTTGAGGAGCCACCTGGCCTTTCCTCCTGCTTAAGTAGGACACAAAAGTACTTTTCAGCCTGGGGAAAAGTTTTCCTCTGAAAGGTTTTATTGCTCGTGTATGAGGCAGTTGCTAATTGATCTGTCAAATGGCCAAGCTGTAAAACGGGAATGGCAAATAAAGAGCTGTGACTTTAAGGGAGATAAACAATATTGTGTTGGGTTTTTTTTTTTCCTTCCTTCCTCTTCCAAATGACCATTTTATCCTTAGTCTGAAACCACGGGATGAAGGGCAAACTCAAATTGAGGAAGGAAGCTTGATGATTTCTGATGCTTCCATTACTGCATAATCAGGGACTAAAACTGCAATCAACAGAACCGCCTTTGCAACCCAGCAGCTTTCAAAAAACTCGAGTGAAAGGGAGATAATTTTCTTTGTGGGACTTTATGTTCCTGAACCACCACCTCCCTTCCGCCTTATTTTCTTAATGTTTGTTTAGGAAAGAGAAGTGGAGGGCTCTGAGGAGACAGGCGGGCTTGGATGAGCACGGTGAGGTGTGGCTTAGGTTGGAAGGGGCCTTTGAAAGTCATTTATGCAGAGGTCAAGTGCAGAGCGATGCAGGACAAAGCTTTGCAGCCCTGAGAAGGCAGATAGTCACCAAAGAAATCCTGGGATGGTTTGGGTTGGAAAGGACCTTACAGGTGATCTCGATCCAAGCCCCGCCAGGAGCAGGGATGCTTTCCGCCAGAGCGGGTGATTTGTGATTCAGCAGCAGAAGTGCCACATTCCATCACCCCCACCTAGAGCTCGGTGTGAGCCTCTCCTGCAGCAGGAGCTGCTGGTGGGACTCTGGTTTGGCTGGCAGCAGGTTCCTGCCAGGTCTGTGACAAGAGGATCAGGGGTGAACCCACTGGATGTCCCCTCACCCAGCCACAGCAGCCAAGCCAGGCTGGGCCTGCATCGGCTGTGCCCATCAACGCCCCAACTCCTGCAACCTGGGGGTTTCAAACCAACTATAAAACCTGTGATTTTCTTCCATTTCCCCCTTTAATTCAGGCAGTGCTGAGGCTCTGGCAGGGAAAGGGTGTGCAATTGCTGGGGCTGCAGCAACAAGCAATGCAGCGGAGCCTGCATCCTTTCATCTCCGAGTGACGGGGTACACACGACGCTCTCTCCTCTTGAAAGCATCTCTTGGCTTCAGAGGCTTCCCCAGCCCCTTTGACAAACACCTCAAGCCTTTGTAGGTGACTATCACACTCTGCCACAAGTGACACGTCCCGCCAGCTCTTCCCTCCCCTGCACAAAAAGCATCACTTGAAAGGCAGCTTTTGATGGCGTTTGACTGGGCCCATTTTTGAGCAGCCTCGGAGCAGCAGCGGCAGCTGGCTCTGGCCGGAGAGGCCTCGTGCACACCCAGTGTGTGCCAGGGGGTTGGAAGCGGGGTGGTGGCTGCTGTCAGGTGGGAAACACCCAGAAACAGCCCCCCCTGTTGTGCTGCAGGGCTCTCTGCCCCCCTCCAGCCCCACACTCTCACCAGGACAATTCCCTGCCGTCATTTCGCTGTTCCGAGGCAGCCA
The DNA here is from genome assembly GCA_013400315.1 of Bombycilla garrulus. Taxonomy (NCBI): domain Eukaryota; kingdom Metazoa; phylum Chordata; class Aves; order Passeriformes; family Bombycillidae; genus Bombycilla; species Bombycilla garrulus. The sequence goes on from VXBU01005400.1 coordinate 2,875,350, forward strand.
CTGCTTGAACCAGCGGTGCTGCAGGGGAGAAGGAGGAAGGGAAAGGGACATTGGCATCATCACCCAGCTTCCAACGTGCTCCAGCTTCATTCCCCACTCCCAAGTTTCTTTCTGCATGTCAGGTATTCCTACCACTCCCACTCTCAAGGAATCAAAAGGGAGCAGAGCTCTGAGTGCACAATCCCGTGATTACACAATCCTTTTGCACCACAGAAATGACAGCTGAGCTTGTGAGACAGTGACAACCTCAGCTCGGCTGCCCAGGTTGCCCATTGCTCACAGCTTTCAGTACACACAAAGCTGCAATTTATTTTTTCAGTACTACTATGTTTGCTGGGAAATTAAGTTTTAGAAGGGCTAAAAATATTAACAAATTTAGGCTGAGAAAATGGGAGGAGGAGGAGGAGAGCGGATTTTAAAAATGTCAAAACACTCAGATGCAGCATTTTTAATGAAATGTTTCACTTCAGAAATGCCAAAACATTTTGTTTTGACATTTTCAAAGTGAAACTTAATGACATTTTTTTTTCTTAGTAACATCCTGGGTTGCTTTGTAATAACCTGAGTTAAAGAAAAAAGGAACAAGGAGAAAACTTTTCACCATCCTTCCAGCAACACATTGACATAGAAAGAGCATTTCCTTCCCTCTTCCTGCCATTTTGCCAACAAATTTAGGCATTTTCTGTTTCACTTCCCATTGCACTAATGATTTTCCTTCCTTTTCTGCACTCAAAACCGACTCTCGCCTTCTGGAGAATCTCCTGCCCACTGCTGCTCTCCTGGCCTAAAGAGGATTCAACACAAGCAGCTTCCTCCTCTGCTGTTCAGGTGCTGAGCGTCCTGCAGAATGAAACCTCTCTCTGTGTGATCACCAAGCCAGAAATCCCCCTTTTCCTTTGGATCTTCCTGGATCCCAGGCTGGAGGAACTGGTGCATGACCCAAATGAGTCCATGCCTTTACCTGCAGTGCTGCGTCCAGCCTGGGAACCCCCAGCATTAGAAGGATGTGAACCTGTGGGAGCGAGCCCAGGGGAGGGCATGAAGATGCTCCAAGAGTTGGAGCTGCCCTGCTCTGGAGCCAGGCTGAGAGAACTGGGGGTGCTCAGCCTGGAAAAAAGAATCTGAGGAGAACTTAGCGCCCCTTCCAGTGCCTGAGTGGGCTCCAAGAGAGATCAAGAGTGGCTTTGGGCAAGGGCACGGCAGGACAAGGAGGAATGGCTTCACACTAACAGAGAACAGCATTAGATTCGATATTAGGGAGAAATTCCTCCCTGTGAGGCTCTGGCACAGGGTGCCCAGAGAAGCTGTGGCTGCGCCATCCCTGGAGGTGTCCAAGGAAAGTTGGATGAGGCTTGGAGCAACCTGTGATAGTGGAAGATGTCCCTGCCCATGGCAGGGAGATGGAATGAGATGAGTTTTAAGGTCCCTTCCAACCCAAATCCCATGAACTCTGGGATTCATGATTTGTTATCCCACCCAAACCTCTTGCAGGACAGAGGGGAGAGGGTTGGTGCACAGCCAGCAGCATCCTGAGCCCTCCTCCTCTGCACACACAGCAATAAAATGGACCATGAAAGTTTATCAGCCATGAACCAAATGACTGTTTACACGTGTTTATTATGGGCTTATTTGTGTCTGCAGCCCTTCTCCTGTGAGCCTTGCTCGTTGCTGTCACTGTCCTGTGCTGACACCCTGCAGTCTGACACTGACCAGGGCAGGCTGGGGGATTGGGAAGTGTTTCTGGAATCAGCCTGCATGGAAAGCACTTAAAGAATCATCTGAGTAACACTTGAGCCCCTGGAACCATGAGGTACCAGGCATCCTCCATGTTTTGAGGCATTGGGTGAGGGATCTTCACAAGGCATAAATCCAGGCCCCTCTGGGTAAAAATAACCCTTGCAAAGGGAGAAGCATAAAGGAGGAAAGAGTTGCGAGCTGTGAAAAGAGTAAATAGAATCTCAAATCCACAAAGGGAAGGGAATTGGGTACCTTTGCAGCCCCCTCGGGTGAGGTCCCAGCCCTGGGATGAGCGGCTGCAGCCGGGGAGCTCCAGAGCTGGAGCAGTTTTGGCTCCTGGGAAAGGAGGGTGGATGTTCCTCCCCACAGGTGAAGAGCTGATTCCTCACAGAAAATGGCAAGAGCTGATGCAGCTGTGAGCAAATACATAAATCCAAAATGTGTCAAAAAAGAGCAAACCTGTATGAGGAAACAAATGCAGGCTTTTGTCACTTCCTGCTGCAAAACACACACCCAAAGAGGCAGCGAGGACAGCATCACTCCATGGGATTCCAAACCCAGCAAACCCTGGCAGATTTTCACTGGGAGAAGGAGATAGAGACCCAGAAAACCCTGGCCTGCTGCTGACCTGTGCTGGGCCAGGCTGGAGCAGGGTCAAAGCTCAGGAGAAGGTGATCCAAGCCCTGAGCAGCCTTTTCCTTTCTAGGCTCAGGCACGTGTTCCACCGTGGGACACTTCTCTTTGCTCAGTGCAGAGAGAGATCAAAAATAATGAACTGCTTGCACACTCCCTGCATATGCAGACCTGTATTTACATATGGAAATTAAATCCTTGGGTAGGCAAAGCCAAGCACATCCAATGGATTTACATCAGGCTCCTTACCGAGGCTCGCTTGGAAGTGTCTCCACAGGGCCAAGGCTCAGGGCTGAGCCACAGCGTGTCCTCGAGTGGCTGGTGGCAGGGGGACAGGGACAAGTTTGAGTGCCACAGTGATTATCCTGCAGCTCCGTGCTCCTCAGAGTGGGGAATGGACCCAAAGCCCCTCCATTTGCTAGCGAGAGTTCTGCATCCCATTTAAAGGACAGTGCTGCCTGTTAAGCAATTTACCCATTTCTAATTAAGATTATTCAGTATAGCAGGTTTTGCTCTTGCAGCTGAGTGTTTGCAACTGGCCACAAGCTCAGCAGCAGGAAAAGAGCTTCAAACAGGCATCCTCTGCAAGGAGAGGCGCTTTGTGGCAGTGAAAAACTACAGGGAGAAAGCAACAGCCCCCGAAATGTGAACTGTCCCTTTAATTTCTGTCAAGGCTAAAGCCCACAGACTACAAAAACAACATTTTAATTTAAATTCCGTTCCACATTCATTCATGGGAGCTGGCTCCGAGCGGGGATTTCATTAAAGGCTTTAATAGATTTTATAGGACTTGTCAGATCCGGAAAGGTTATGGAGCAAATGCATTTTCTCTGCTTCCAGAATTTCAACAACGGCTCGGTAAACAAATTTACCATGAAAATGCAAAGAGTCCAACCTTGTACAGACAAGGAGAAATGAACTTCATCTGAGTGACTTAAAGGCATCAAGATTCACTCTCTGTCCCTTCCCAACTCGCTTCCCTCCACTTTTTCCCTTGCATGATGTGCAGCTTAGAATATGTTTCTTTTTTGGTGGAAAACCAGAAAACTAAAGCCCTCTTTTTCTTTGGATCACACTTGGATTCAGAGCTTTAATAAATAATGGCAGCTTGAGCAGCAGTGCAGGGATGGGGGGCTTAGAGGGGCTGCTAAGAGAGCTCTCATCCAAGATCAACTCAGACCTTGAAGAACTGATTGACTCAGGTCAGGAGAAATACAAATATTATTTTTTTCAGAAATCCCTGGGTGCTGGAGGGCAGATCAGATGTGCTTCAGGGGATGAAGGAGGTCTGGTTGGGAGAGCGAGCAGACAGCAGAGTTAACAACAGCCACACCTTTGCTCCTGACCATCAAGGGCTGCATGAGCCCTGCCTCAGAGACTTCTTGACCAGCCCTTCCAGTCAGCCAGAGAATGAAGCTCATCTTGGCTGATCAGCCATAAATGCACAAGTTTTGACAAAATATTTTCCCACCTGCATTTTAGACCTTGACAAACCAGGCTTGAAGGCAGATCCTGATGTCAGGCCCAGGAAGGAGCCCACCAAGGCAGGGCGGTGCAGGCAGGTGTCCCACCTTGGGGACACGGTGCCACGGTGCAGGATCCGTGCTGGGGTGGCTGCACTCACCAGTCAGCGACCGGGAAGTGTCGGGCATCGCTGGTGAGAGCCAAACTGCAGGAATCAAAGGCTGATGCCTTGGCAACCAAGTCGTGGCAATGCTGAATAAAGTGAAGAAAAGGCCTCTTGTTTTTGGATGAGCTCTGTAAACAGAGATGAATGTCAGAGGAGATTTTTCCTGAGCATCGTTTAGAGGCTGTATAGTGGCATCACAGAGAGAAATCAGCTTGGAGAAAATTATAGCTAATGCAAACCTCCAACCGAAACCTTTTTTCTGTTAGAGGGTAAGACAAGTTGATGACTTTATTATTATTATTATTACGATGATTATTTTCCCTCCTTATGACTTTGCAATTTGAGATTGACAGGTCCTAACACAGCTGCTCTGGATGCTTTCCCAGCTCCACAAAGAGAGAGGCAGAGTGAAAAGCAGCCGGGCGGTTCAAGAGCCGCTGGCGGGGCGGGAGTGGGACTCGGCAGCTCCACCACAGAGACCCCATAGATGTGGGACCCTGTGCCGAGAGGTGTCGAACATCTGGGAGTCCCTTTCACTGGGAACAGGCACTGCAGGTGGCTGGGATGTGGCTGGTAGCTATGCTGTAATTATAGGAAGCTGGGGAGAGAAGCAGATTTAAATCAAATGACTACTGAGTTAAAGCATGAGAATTCCTGTGTAATTTATGGTGCATTAAATAGCCTAAATATTCTCTCCTCGTGAGTTACTCTAATAGCTAATAGCGCTCATTTCGAGGCAGCGTTTTCTGTGATTCACCTTAATCTAGATTTTTCTTCCTAGCTGGCAAGTACCACAGTAAAATTTCCTCCCCTAATGAGTGGTATTTTCTTCAAATGATCCAAGTTCCTTAGCCTGCTAAACTCCAGTTACATTGACCAAGAGTGAAACTTTAACCAAATTCACCAAATGGGGTCTTGAAAGCACCTCAGGAAGGTTTTGGATATACCTGGGAGACATGGAAGGATGGATGGATGGATGGATGGATGGATGGATGGATGGATGGATGGATGATGGATGGATGATGGATGGATGGATGGATGGATGGATGGATGGATGGATGGATGGATGGATGGATGATGGATGGATGATGGATGGATGGATGGATGGATGGATGGATGGATGGATGGATGGATGGATGGATGTGGCCTCAGGGTCCTACAGACACACCCAGGACACACTGACTGTTATTTGTGAGGTCTCAAACACCCTGGATGGAGTTTCTGAAGACTCATCTACCCCAGCTCAAGAAGGGGTCACAGACCATGCAATCACCTGCAAGGCAGTGAAGCCATGTCACACTAGCCCAGCTGAGTGTGATCAGCACAGCAGAGCAGAAAGTGAGAGAGGAGACTGACAAGAAAACCTCTGGGTATCCCTGATCCAACCTCCATTCTGACCCAGGTTTGAAGTTAACTCAGGATGTTGGAGCCTTGCCCAGCCAGGCTTTGAAAACCTCCAAGGATGGAAATGGCAAAATCTCTCTGCCTGCACAACTCTTGCTTAAACCCTGTCTCCTTTACCAGGAGCCGCTTTACCCTCTTGGCTGTGAGGCACCGGTTTGTACCACAACTTTTGGATTGCCGTGATTTGCTGGGAGCATCCCCCATTCACATCCCCATGGACACTTACAGGTGTTTCCCATGCAGATTGCTGGAAGCAGGAGCATACACAGAAAATTCTTTTACCCCTTTCATCGAAGCCTTCAAAGCGACCTAAGTGCATCCAGAGCTCTGAGCTGACCCAAAAACCCGGAGCCAGCAGGTTCTGAGAGCAGCAGCAGGAAAATACCACCCAGAGCAGAAGTCACAAAGAAATAGGAAAATCTTTTTCCTGCTGCCATCTACAGTTTGGAGTGTGGCGGGAGGCTGGGCTGGGAGCCAGGGGAAGGCAGGGAAGGGAAAGGCTGAACTCCAGTGTCTATCACAGCTCTTCCAGCCAAGGCTCCTCCGCCCGCTCCCGGGAAGCTGCTGCCATCTATTGACGTGAGGGCGGCCGGCGCAGGGATCAACAGGCAGGATGGAAATAACTTCATGGCACATGGGGACACACACCCCAGAGACTGGAACGGGAGATTGAGTCCCCACTCTAAAAACCTTCTCCCTCAGAAGGGGTCCAAAGCCGGCCTCAAGCCGGACGTGCTGCACAGCGTGTCCTGCTCAGCAGTTTCTCCTTGGCTGAACTGAGAGGACAGCGGCTGGAACACCCTCAGGCACCTCCTTGGGGCATCTGTGAGCTGGGTTTTCCAGCAGTAATTTGTCACTGGAAAAAGTGCTTCCCTGCTGTGAGGAGCACCTTGAACCCCAGTGAGCCTGGTCCCCATCACCACACTGTAACATCACCACTCTAACGTGATTTTTTGTGTCCCCAGGGATTTTCTCCGAAGTCCTGGTGGAATGGAGCTCTACCATGCCAGAATACTGGGAACAAAACATGCACAGCCAGAGCTGGGTGTCCAGGAAGATACCTGCCCTTCCTCTTTCCTGCCTAAAACTGACCCAGAACCAAAAGCTCTTACACGGGGTTTTTGAAGCAGGTTGTTCTTCACCTCCCTGCCCTGGTCTCTTGGTCAGATGAGATGACATGAGAGCACAGTATCCTCTCAGTGCAATCCCCCTCAGCTCTGCAATCTCCAGATGGAATTTCAGTCCTGTTCCTCCTCCAGGAGCGCTGACATTTTTAGTCTCCTGCATATCTCCTTCCAGAAGCAGCTGATGGCAAATGGAAGAATCCCTGCATCTGCGTCTCCCTGGGCACCATGCAGAGCTTTTGCAGGAGGAAAGGAGAGAGGAGAAGAATGGCTGAGTAATTTCCTGGCTTAGTCAAAAAATCCTGTTCTGTATCATCTTTGCCTTCCTCTGCATGATTAATTTGCACATTCGCCCTCCCCAGGCAGCTTTTGGATCTGCCATTTTTCCTTCCCTGTGCAACTTGGGTGGTGGGTCGAATGGAGAGGGTTCCCTGTCTGCTCAAGAGAGGAGAGAGAAGAAGTCAAACCACACCAAAAGGCCAGGGCAGAGCTGTTCCAACCAAAAAGCAATGACAAGGGAACACACAGAGCTCCGGTGACCAAGGATTTGCAGCAGGAGCCATAGCAAGCAGTGACTTCTAAAAGGAGCTGCCACCCAGGCAAGAGCTGTCATAAAACAACAGGGTTCTTGCTGGAGAGCTCAAAGGGATCCAATCTAATGCGAGGGGGGGTTGAAAAGAACAGTAATAAATGACTCTGAAGTTAACTTTGAGGTGGTTTGGCTTGGGGATTCACAAGGAAAGAGAACAGGACAGGCCCCACCCAGGAAAGAAGCGTGGGGATCTCGTTCAAGCAAACAGCTTTTGGATTAATGAAGCAGGGGAAACACACAGTGGTCTGTGCTCCAGGGGAAATGAGGTCAGGCTCTGTCAATGCTTCCCTCAGCAAGCAAAGACAGCTCCAAAGTGCCTCATATTCACTCAGGAAGGTTTCCAAAAACTGAAAAGATCCTCTCAGTTCATCCCCCTCCTTCAATGCAGGCTTTGTAGTGCTCCCACTTCCAGGGCAGGCAATATTCCTTCCTGCTCCGTCTTCCTCCAGCCTCAGGGCTGCAACAGAGCCAGGTTTGTTGGACGGCACAAAGGGACCACAGAGCATCTCCCCCAGATGTGTGGCTGAGCACATCCCTCCTCCCGCTGCCCCCTCCCACAGCCCTGCTCTGCCTCTGCTCACTTCTGCCACACTCAGCATGAAACACCAATTTCACTGTCCCAGCCTAAATATCAGCTCAGTGTAGCCTGGCAGCCAGCAGCACCCAGATCTGTGCTCTGCCCGCACTCCTCTGAGCCCACCCTGGAGCACCCCTTGTGCTGCACAGGGACTTTGCCACCCCAGTGTCACACTGCTGCTCCCACCACGGGACAGGACAGGGAGCAGAGGGGTGTGAACACTCATTTCCAGCAGAGCCAGAAGGATTTTGCAGAGTGAAATCACTCCCCTCCATGAAGCAGCTAAGAGGACACCAGGACAGCATGGCTTTTTTCAAGGAGTAAAAATTTAGGAAGTGTTTTTTTGAGAGGAAACGCAGTGGAGCAGAGCCTCAGCAGGTTGTGAGGCTTTCCCAGCATTATCCCAGCAGTAAACTAAATTATCACGTCTGACATTTCCCCTGCCCTCCCAAAGGCCAAAATAATTCCTTTGCTCTGGATACAGATCAGTTGGCAAACAAGCTTTCAGACACAATTATTTTGCCCTGAGAGGATTCTGCAGCTGCTCCTCTTTTTCTTGAGATCAATACCTAAAGGATAATCCTGCAGATTATCCTACAGTTTGGTGCTGTTAGCTCAAGCTCCCTTGTTTGCTTTATTTCCTTTAAGAATTACAACTCCTTCTGGTGGGGGGGGGAAGTGTTTTTATATTCTGTATTTCCACAAATGAGACCTGACATCATAAATTGTCTATAGTTGCTTGGCGATGAATTTTGTTGACTTTTTGGTTAAATTGAAACCTTTTCTGAGCACACATACTGATTTCAGGTGATGAGTCATTCCTTCCCAAAAGAGCAGAGCAAACAATAGCAACCACTTAAACAAAAACAGAGCAGATTTACTTCCAAATCTAGCACCTATATTCTTTTAAAGCAAATCAAATCTGTGGGCGTTTATTCTCCTGCAAAGTCCCACAGGCCTAAGGCAGCAGAAATCTGTTCTGTGCTTTGGAGGGTTATTTTTATTTGTTTTGAACAATTCTTAACATCCAGAATAGCAACTCTTGACTATTTGTGCCTGAAAAGTTTCCCCGGTGTAAACTTAAAGAGATGGGAGAATATCTCTGCTACTCCTGGGACAGATAGGATGTTCCTAAAATAAAGTTTTACCTCAGAATAACTGCTTTAGAGTATTTGTTTTCTGTCTAATAGATCAGATTCATAAAGCTCCACAATATATCATCAACAGCATCCTGCCTGTGGGATGAAGGAATCTTCAAAACCTGAGGGGCTTTTGAGGGATTGCTGGAACTATAGTGATGGGACAAGGGGCAATAGCTTCAAACTGAAAGAGAGTAGATTTAAATCAGGTGATAGGAATTAATTCTTCCCTGTGAGGGTGCTGAGGCCCTGGCACAGGGTGCCCAGAGGAGCTGTGGCTGCCCCTGGATCCCTGGCAGTGTCCCAGGCCAGACTGGACAGAGCTTGGAACATCCTGGGACAGTGGAAGGTGTCCCTGCCATGGCAGGGGGTGGAAGAAGATGAGTTTAAGGTCCCTTCCAACTTAAACCATTCCATGTCTCAATTAATTTGAGGACTTCAAAAATTCCCCTGTGACTGAGGTGTGCACAGGGAGCTCCGGGTCCCTCTCCTGATCAGCCTCCTGAGGTAGAGGGAGGTGACATTTTGTGTGTGAGCTCCGGAGGTGACATTTTGTATGTGAGCTCCAGGCCAGCACACAGTACCCCCAGGATGACACAGCACCGCAGCAGGGTGGGGTTCAGCTGGCAGCAGCCACCTCCCAAAACCAGCAAACACCCCGAGGTACCACACACCCTCTGGTCCTGATCTGCAGACCTCACCCTGCTCCTTGAACCGAGGCCTGGCAAGGCTGACCTGGAAACAGAGACCAGGGAGAATAAAAGGAAAAAAGGGATTTATTGAAAGGATCCAGCCTGGGCAGTGCAGGAACCCCTCAGGGCTGCACCCAAGTCAAACCCACAAACAGGCACAAAATGGCCGCCGATCATGAGGGCTCACACTTTGATAGGTTTTGGTCCATCAGCAGATCGGAGTCAATTGTTAATTGTCAGGTTATGAAGCTCCATCCTCCTTGTTCCCTCTCTTCCTTCACTGCTGTTTCCACTCTTGGGCCTAAAACTTGTCCTCGGTCCCCAGCTGGAAAGGAATTGTTTTGTCTCCCTACTCTGTGAAGAGAGCTTACTAACTCTTAGTATGAAGCCCAGAACTACACACTAAAACAACACAGAATCTGAAAAATATAAAAGCTAAAACTTAAGGCATCATCACACTCATTGAGATCGTGCACAGGAACACTGGGAGCACCAAAAAGCCCTCAGGGAAGAGCACTGGAGTCAAAGCAAATGTCACATTTCTTCCAAGATGTTGCACTGAAACTGTAACTTCAGCATCAGGTTTGACCTTGGAGACACAAAGCATTTCCAGCCACATATTCCGATGCTTTGCAAATTTGTTTTTTGGCACTCCCTGTAAGGTATAAAATAAGAAAAGGGATCTTTGGGCTTGAAACCTGCCAGGCAGATGAGGCAGCACGGCGACAGCCCCACAAGGTGGCAGAGCTCCATCGCTCATCGGGAGCGAGGGATGCACCAGCTCCGGGATAAATCTGCTCGGGAAACAGGAGCAACAGTTCTCAGGGCTTTGGGCACAGGCAAACAGAACAGAAAAAAAGTCCAATTTTTTTTTTTTTTCTTTTTTTCTTTTTTTTTTTTTTCTGCACTGAGGTTTCTAAGAGAGAATTTTGCTGGGAGCTATCAGGAAGTTCTTAACTCACTCTAGGGAAGTGTAAACTGGGAAAGAAAATGCAAACTCTCAAGCAGAAAAATGTTGCTTTTATAAGTTATTTCAGTGCTCCAGAAGTGAATGGAGGGAATAACTGGGATTTCAGGTTTTCAGATTTCTTTGCAAGCTGCTCAGAAATGGGAAATTTCTTCCTGTCTTCTCTGTACCCACCCCACTCCAGCTCAGTTAAACAACTAGCAATAAACTGGTTATGAACACATTTCAGCAGGAGACTAACACTAAGTTTCCAAGCTTCAGAACCATTATATTTTAAAAAAGAAAAAGAAAAAAAAAAAAACTGAAAGGAGAAAGAACCAGCAAGAAAAAAAACAATCAGCATTACAGTGTCATAACTCTTGATCAGTTGAGGAAGAATGATAACATAACTACAACTTTCAGCCCTGCTGTCACCATCATTCCAGGCTGAGAAGAGGCAAATTTGGTTTAGTTTGGGTGAAGCAGCACCTTCCAGTGCTTTTCAGTGACGTCCTTGGGCTGCAGAGCAGACTCGTGATTCTCCTCCCTGCAATCCACTTAATTTCTACAGGTCTTGAGTCTCCCTTATCACAGCTCGGTTTGGAGCTGGCTCTGGTTTTAAATGACCACCAGGACACAAACTTGGAGATTGGTCTGCAGAGAAGCGAATCACAGCCAGTCCAGCAAATGGACAAATGGAAGGTTTCGTGCTCCAAGTGGAAATCAGAAAGATGTGATCTTCAGAAAGAATGCTCTCTGAAGTGAGGGGAAGCTTCAGGAGGAATTTTTCACCAGAGGAAATCACTCCCAAAGAAAAGGGATAATTTGCTAAAGCAAAATTAAGCCTTCTGTCACTCAAATACTCAAATCAGCAGCCTGACAAAACAGTTACTGTAGCAACAGGTGGGAAAAAAATGCCACAGAAAACTCAGATATTCCCCCACCTCCCAATAAATTGTGGAAAAAAACAGTTTCTGATTGCACTGAGCGTCACACAGATATGAGCTGGGGTTTGTGCTGGGATGCTGCAGGCCAGGGCAGAGCTCACAGTTTGTTATTGCAAACCTTCCTCTTCATCAGCCTGAGAAAAGCTGGGAAACCCTGACTGATTTGTGAAGAGCTTTCTTTGCCCCCTTTCTAGAAGGAGGAAGCCGTCGAGGAAGCTGCAGTGAGAGTTCCCTAAGAAAGGGAAAGAAGAAACTTTCCAAAAAATAAAATTTATAATAGACAGATTTAGCCCATGGGGTCAAAGAAGTCCAAGTGCATTTACCCCCAGCCCCTGCGCTGTGCATTTCCAAGGAGTTTTCCAAAAAATGGTGTTTCCAGCAGGATTGATCAGACCTTGAGCCATGCAGTCAGGTGCAAAGCAGCCAAAATTAAATGTACCCCAAGAGCCAAGAACTTCAGCTTCCCTGGGCTGCCAGGGCCCCAGGGCTCCTCTCAGATCTGCCCACTAGCTACATTGTGAAAAAACAGACCCAAAATCCCAATTTTTACAGTAGAGTGGCCCCAAAATTCAGTTGACTCTGCCTTTCCCTTAATTAATTCTTCAGTTATTTGCAATAATTGTATTTATGCTGGAGAAGAACCCTCAGTCTGGGCTGTCTCGTGGCTCGGGAGGCTGCTGCTGTCAGGACAAGCACAAAGGTCTTTGCAGAGCACAGACCCTGCAGGTCCCCTCAGCACCACCAAGGACTTTGCTCCTGCACCTCTGCATCCTGCGCATCCTCCATCCTGAGCATCACCCCTCACCCCAAATCCCAAAGGATGGGCTGCAATAAGGGCATGTTTGCTGCTGGTCCGCGAAACTAAAACAGAACAACCTCTGCAAACATCACACCTCTCCACAGAGAGCCCAGACAAACCAAACAGTGCTCTGCCTTTTCATAACAGTGGCCTTTGCCTGGCCCAGGAGGCAATTACTGCCTCCACTGATGCCTCTGCCATCCCATTTGTGGGTATTTTTATCTCGCCAAGGAGCCAGAACTTTCCTGTGAGCCCCATTCTGTGCCGTCTGCTCTGAAGGGCTCGTCCGTCCCTCACTCGCCCTGTTTCATATATTGCTTTTATGCTTTTTCCTTAACAAAGTAGCTTTTAATTCTGATTCTGGTGCTTCCAGTTCTCACAAACAGCACAAAAAGGACATTACAGTCCCCTCAGGTTTACATAAACATGTCCTTTTTATTAACCTTCATCATGACTGTCTGAGCTGAAATACTAACATTTGGCAAAAAAAAGCAGTAGAAATGGTTCAGGCAGCTCTTTTAGGTAGGTCAGTAGTAAGGTGCTTAATTAGGGGAAGAGTTGTTTCATGGCTGAAAACATTCTCTTTATGATTTTTTTTCTTCTTCAGTTCTTTCTGCTTGCTCCCCCTATAATCCTCTAGACTGGCAAAGCCCCATTAAATATTGTTTCACTTCTCCCCTTCTCTGTACCATTGTATGGAGTCATCAAAAAAACCAAAACATCCCTCCAAAAATATTTTATTTTTCTATTTTTTTCCAAAACTATCACTTCCAGCCTGTGATTCCAGCTAATTTATAACACACCACTGCAAAACAACACTGAATTGTAGAGAAAGACCATGGGAAGCTTTGACACCATTAGTGTTTGGAGGAATTAATGGGAGTAGACTGTTAAATATGATTATTTTCCTCTGTCTTTCCTTAGGGTGCCGATCACTAGAGCACAAGTGCCACATGCATTAATTAATTGAAACAACACGTTTACATGATTAGGGATTAACTCCTGTGCTTCTCCATTGACTAATTAGTATATCTATAGATCTATCTAGAAAGAAAATACCTTGGGGAAGGCAGGAGCCTTCAGAGTTTATTTCATATAAAGCAGCTGTCAAATTCAGGGATTAGAAAAATGCTCGCTGCTCCCTTCGCTCCCCTGGTACCTCATATTTGCTTCTTTTGTTTCTCTTGACTCCCATGTTGCATCTGCCATAAGTTTCAGCAAGAAAACACTACTGAGGTTTTCTTCCCTCGTTTTGGTCCCAAGTTTCCTGTTGGTTGTCATCCTCGGGCTGCTCATGGGCTCCAACTGTCAGCACACTCTGGTGGGAAGGAATATTTGAGTCGGGGGATTTCAGCCTGATGGATTAATTAACTTTCCCTTCTCCTTCAGCTCTCTGTGCTCAGGAACTCTCACATTTCACCCCCAGGATGACCAGTTCCCATTTAATTTTCTTTTTCGTGTTGTAGGACACAGGACAAGAGGGGCTTTGTAACAGTCTGTAGCTACAGCCTCTAAAATGCTCTATCCCTGGCAGAAAGCTGCACAGAATATTGACTTTTAACACCAACTAATCCTTTAAAACTTCACCTGATTGCACAATAACTTCCCAGCACTGCTCAGAGAAGAGGCTTTGCTTTCCCTGTTCTCCCAGAGAGGCTTTTAGGGACCTTCCTGATGGCTTAAAGGCAGCACTTCAAGGTACAAGAGGCAGTAATAAAAACTAACACCCTTCAGTCCCTAGAGCCTCACTCGTATTCATTTAAATGAAACTTGGCCAAAATCTTGACAAAATAACCACTTCCACCATCACCTCAACCCAGAAGCAGCTGTGCTCCTTTCCAGGGCTGGTTGGGTAGGAGGCTGAGGAGGGGCAGGGAGAGGAGAGGGAATTCATTAATTAGCTGGACCTGATCAGAGCTTATTGCTTCCCCCAATTCCAACAGTGGAGCTTCCTCTGCTCATGGCAGCTGAGGCAGGGAGGCTGAGTCCCCTTCTCCTGCTGAGCTGTCCTGTAGCTGGACACAGCAAATTTTGGGAATAAATCTCCTCTCCTTTACCTCTTTATGGGCCTTTTGGTTTAAAGTGGAAGGAAATCCTTGCTGGGGTTTTCTCTGTAGCATAAATATACAATATATTCATATTATCCCTGCAGATCTTCATTCTGCAGATCCTCATTAACACACTCACATAAAGACCACTACACCCACATACTTTATTTATGCTGTATTGCCATAAATCCTGTGTTTTAACATCTGGACACAGGCTCTGCTGCCGAGGCTCAGCAGCAAACTTTATATTTCAGTGATTCTCATGGTTTTCCTTATTGACAGCTCGTGAACTCGTTTTGGAAAAGCCAGGACTCGCTGCTGTGAGAAGTGCTTTATCCTGACCAAAAAATAAATTCGACAATTATTGCAAAGTGAGATCCCAAAGGAGCTTTCTCATGCACTCCTGCTCAGTGATCCTGGTTATCATCTTCAGATATCTGAATGTACAGCAGGTACCGACAGCACCACGTTTACAACCTAATGCACAGACTGAAGTTCCCACCCTGCAAATTGCCTTCAAGAGAAGCAATATCTGCCTCCACAGCTCTACAGCTGCTATAAAACAAGATATTTCTCTTTTTTGTTTTCCATTTCTGTAATGTCTTGGGTTCCTTAAGTATCTGAAATTAAAAATTCCTCATAAAAATATACTATGCCTCCATCAGTACATGTTGATTTTTAGGCTCAAATTCCAATTTTCTACTCTCCAGCACCACTCATACCCGAATGTATTTTTCTATTTTATTCACACTAACTCCCACAAAGACAACAGGAATTAAAACAAGCCAAATGGTTCTTTATCTTTTCTTGAACTCCTTTTGAATTTTAATCTCTGCTAAATAAGCTTTGATGGATGAAATAATTTAAAACAATGCTTTGACTCAAAGAGACAAAGAAATCATGCAATTGAACATCAAAATTATAATTCTTTCCTCTTGATTTTGACAGGTTTTTGAGCGAGTAACACATTAGCTTACAATCAGGAGGTTCAAGAAGCTCACTCTATTTTGGTTTCCTGTGTAGAGAAAGGAAAAGGAGGATTAAAAAAAAAGCCACTTGGCACTCCATTAGCAGCCGGTCCTTCACTTGGTTTTAATGAGCAGAGCTGCTGGCTGCGCTGACGCACGCTGCTAAAAGTCTGTCCCTGCAAGCCCGAAGCTGTTCGCGTGTTTACAGCGACACCACTAATGGAGCTGGAGCCCACGCGTCCGTCCTTGGGGTGTGTGGAGAGGGCTCCCACACCGCCTAACAGGCAATAAATATTTCCCTGCCCAAAAATTAGCTCTGACTCATGGGACTAAAATTAGGCGGGTGCCGCATCTTGCTGGAGGGCAGAGGCAGTTAAACAAAGCAGCGTTAACAGGTGTGATTCACGGCAAGAAACGCGGCACCTGCGATTTATTCTGGGCCAAGCTGGACACGGCTGGAAGGTGGGCAAGTCGCGTTCGAAGTTGGAATTAAATTACCCCTGTGTTCCTCTAAGATTGTGTAAGGGAGAAGCTCGGCAGCAGCCAAGGAGGTCCGGGCTGCTCTCGCAGGTCTGTGCTGCTCCTGTGAGCCGGGAAAACACCGAGCTGGACAGATGAAGATGGATAAGCAAGAGAACGAAACAGGAGGTGATGGGAGGAGGAGCTGTGAGCAGGCTGCGGTCCTCCTGCAGCTGTGTCCTGATGCTGCTTCCTTCCCTGCGCCAGGAGCGGCGCAGGTTCCAAGCTGGGAGCCCATTTGACCCATCTGCCCATTTTTGTTGGCAAAAGGCTCTGTATAATTCACTAACTGCAGTCATTTGGGAGTTGTCTTCAAACTGAGAATATGGAGAACCACTTTTGTCAGATTTCTTTTTTTTGAAAACTAAAAGTGCAGCCATTTAAAAGAGATTCCATAATCCACAGTAAATGCTGGAGAGTCTCACAAAATTAGCCCACACATTTCTTAACCTAATCTAAAAGCACAGCTCCCACTTGACAGACTTTGAAATATTTCATAACATTTGCAATGTTCTCAGCTTCAGCTTTGAAGCTCTCCCCAAAGACTGGGTTTTCCCATCTCTGCATGGATTTATCATCACCTGCCAACATCTGTGCAGATCCTGAACTATTTGGGGAGTTTGGTGCTTTGAAGTGACAATACATCAAAGCCACGGCACAATTGAAATTGATGCCACCCCCGCATCTCCCCCAGTCAAATATTGATGTGCCAGGAGGTCCCATTTCCAGCTCGCTCTAATAACACCTTCTTGCTGCACACAGAGAAAGTTTTGTCTGCTCCTACTCCTTCCTGGGACGTGGTGGGGTTAAGGAGACTGCAGGAGTTACAAAATGCCATCTGCCCTTCTCGCTGGGTGTGAAGCCTCTGTGGGTTCTCCTGCCTGAATTTGTCTGGTACAGAAAATGTTCCCTCATAGAAAACAAAGCCGGCACTGCTGGTAATTAAGTTTGCAGAACTAGGACAATGGTTCCCTTGGGAATCACCATCTTCCTCACCTACTTCCCAGACATCAGCAGGTTTTACCACTGCCAGATTTCGGAGGACACAGCCTGAGCTGCGGTTTGCTGTCACCTTTCCTCCCACAGAGGAAGCTCAGCCTGGGCTTTGCTCGTTTTACCCCAGCTCTCACCTCAGCAAACACCTCACCTCACCCCACTGCACCCCAGGGACACCAAACCCCCTTCCTCAACACAGCCCTAAGACAGAACTTTTCCAGAACAGCCAAACTGCCAGGAGAGAGGGAGGGAATAACCCAAGGGGAGGCACGTGCATTTTTGCAGGACAGGTTTCCCAGCTGTTTGCACCTGGATGCAGTCCTGCACTCACAGCAGCCAAGCAGCTGGAGAAAAAGCACATCAGAGCCAGGCTGGCACATGGAAACAGCAATTTTCCCAAGCAGAGCAGCTCTGAGTGGCCAGCAAATAATGAAGAGCAAAATTGGAGGCTGGAGCTAAATAGCCTGGGCTGCGTTAGTGGGAAGAGGAAGCAGGTGGCTCTGAGCAGTGGCAGGGCTGCAATTTAGGGAATTTCAAAACAGAGATTAAAGTGCTTCACATCTTTGGTAAGTTCATGTTATCCTTGTGCTTTTCAGCAAGGACTTTGCGTCTGTGGGGAGAGCATTGGATTTTATAGGAGCTTAGTTTGATTTACTGGGCACACAGGTGGAGCAGTGTTTGCTCTTGCAGCTGTAATTTATGGTGACTTACAAAGAAAAATGATGTTTCTGTACTTCACGATGAAAGGCTTAGTGTTGTTTTCACTCTTATTTGTACAAAAAGTTTAAAGTGGAGCCGGGTTTGAACAGCTGAAAGTAGAAGCTGGTGTGAAGATCTAAGCACAGAGCCACACACTCCCCTTGGATCTCACTGGGCAGTGAAATGGGCTCATATTAATTCTCAAATAAAGCACCATCATTGCATTTTTTCCTACCTAGCAGGAACAATTTTACTAATGTGCATAACATTTCCTGCTGGATTTTTATGTCCCAATCCCTGCATTAATTGAACTCTCAGGACCATCCTCCCTCCTCGTATTTTACCCAGATTTTGGCTTCCCTTGTGTGGCAAGATGAGTTGTGGACATGATGCTGAACAATTCCCAGCCCCAGCAGCTCAGCTGCAGAACGAATCTGGTAGAGGGGAAAGCTCTCAGGATTCTGGGATGGGTTTGGGGCCAGCTTGGGGTGAGCTGAGTGCACATCACAGCCTGAAATTGTCTGTTCCTCTTACCTATCCATGGGATAATATCCGCCAGCTGGGAATGAGCTTGGGATGCACCATCCAGAAGCAAAGGTGATGACGTCCTGCTTCATCACCACCTCTCCTCCACTCCAGTCAGGATTCATGAGGGGAGATGTGAATCAGTAAAATCAATCCCTGTTATCCCTGCTCTGGTCCCAGTTATCACCACACAAACCCAGCAGTGTTAGTGCATCCCCAGTGGCCGCTGCAGGGCTCGTTTACTGAGTGCTAATTAGCAATGCAGGGCCTGTGCCAGCGATTATCTCCTTGCAAAGCCTGGACAAGCAGAGCTCAGCCTCTCGGGAGCTCAGCAAAGGCAAAGCTCAGCAGAGCTGCTCTCGAGCAGCAGCTGGAGAGGGGCAGGATGCCCGAGGAGGAAGAGGAGGAGGTCTGACAGCGACCCAGGGGGAACACGGCTCATCCTTCCCGCAGGACTGATGGAGCACGGCAGCGTTTTCAGGGCCACCAGCAGCTCTCCCGTGATGGACACCTCAGATGGAAATCCCAGCCCTCAGCCCAAGCACACAAACCCAGGGAAGTCACCAGTGATGGATGTTCCTAATTCGCCCTCGCCTCAAGAGTCTCCTCCTCTAACCAAAATGTTTGAAATGAAATAATGATCCATCCAGATGATGTTTTTTCCACCTTTTTGCTCTAGCCTGACACTGGTGCAGTGGCACTGCTGGTCTGCAGAGAGCTCCACGCTGGGCACAGCCCAAGAGCAGCTGTTTGCCCTGGCAGAAGAAAGGGAGAGGAAAAAATTAATGAGCTTCTTTTCAATTCAAACAATTGCTCTGACCAATTTTTACAAAGTGTGGCTATAAATAACCAGTTCCTTTCTAAAAAGTCCATTCAAAATTATATTTTGCTCCCCAATACCACAATTAGATGTGATAGTAGAGAAATCTTTTCTTCTTTACAAAAATAATTTTGTTTGAGACAATCCTGCCTTGCAAAATAGTTGAATGGTGATAGAAAAGGCATTTTCATTAACAAGTTCAGCTGTTCCACCCCACTATGCTGACAAGCTCTTATCAAATGGCATTCACAAGCATTCCCTCGTAGGAAATGTTTGTAGAATCCTCTCCCTGCATTCTCAAAGTCCTTGCAGCTGGATTTTTATCCTGGTTTCTAAAGGAGGAAAGGTTTCTGCATCTGTGCTGGTTGATCTGGCTGTTCCTCATGTTCAGCTCACTATCAATGTTTAAAATCACTCAGTTATGAGGGGAAGGGGGGGTGGGACAAAGCAGGAAGGGTCTGAAATTGAACTTTGGTGAGAAGTATGGCCTGAGTAAAATAAATGAAACAACCAAAAATTGTGTTTTCTGGTGTCAGTGTGCTGCTGGCCAGTCAGGTCATGCTGGTGGACCAGTCTGCATCCATGCAGCTGGAAAACATCCCCACGCTGCCCTGGCTCACCTGGGCAGGACGGCCAAGGGGCAGGATACGGGATCAGGGTTACTGAAACCAAAGAGCACAAATGTGAGATAAAGGATGCAAACCCACGGACAAAAACTCATCAGTCCTGCTGCTGTATGAGATGCTGCAGAGCAAAGCCCTGGAAAGCAGAGCTGGGTAATGGGAGCAGGACGCTGTAAAACATGTACCACAGCCCCAAATGAGAGAGGGGAGGGCAGGACCACTCTCCTCTAATATTCCTTCCTGACGGCAGCAGGAATACTTAGGGGAAGGATTCAAGGAGCTCTTGTGCTTGGAGCTCTGCAAAACACTACAGAGCTCTTCAGGGGCAATGTTAAACAAAATTGCAGTCATAAAAAAAGCCCAGAATAGAAGTGTAGGAGTTCTGATTGGAACCAGGTCTGATTGCGGAGCACGTGAGTTTGGGAACAAGGTGGGGTGGGACAGGGGGTCCAGAGGTGAATTTTATTCAGGCACCTTCCCCTGAACAGCCCTGGGTTCCTCCATGAGCAGCTCTGTTCAAGCAGTGCTGTGCCACAGGTGAGAACGGGTGGGTTCAAAAATTTGGGGCTGATACATAAAAAGCCATTGGCTTGCCCAACTGTGTGTCTTATAAAACAAAAATATTCCACTTGACCACTTCTCAAAAGACAGGCAGGGTTATCTGTACCCTGAACTCACCTCTGGAACTTCCCTAACCCATACGAGGTGGGACTCAGGCATTGGGAAAGCTTCTCCAGGGATAAGGGCATTGGAGCAAATTGTGTGGGGAAAAGTTGAGTCTCCGAGTCGATGAGATTTGTGTAAACAGGAATGGAAATGACAGATCACATAAAGGTGCATGGAGGAGCAGATTTTTGTGACATCCTGATGCCTTCTCCCACTCCCATTTTCCCTGACTGGGATTGTCTTCATATGTAAGAGCAGTAGGAGGATTTCAGGATAAAATCCTGGCCCTGGTAAGTTCAGGGTGTTTTGTGATTAATGCAAATAGCTCCATTTCAGTGACATTTGGCCTAGCTGTATTTAGATTTGTCAAGTGGGGCTTCCATTTCAGGAGAACCCCTGATAGCCAGGGAGCACTGGGCCATGTCAGGAACAAAGGGAAGTGGGCTCTGATCCCATAGATCGGTCTCTTCACCCAGGCAGTGCTCAGAGAGCCTGGAATCTGGTTCTTCTTCCTTTCATTGCCTGCTTAGGTTTCCTCTTGTAGTCCTACAGAGTCCCTGTTGTCTCAAATTCCCTGCACTGCAGGAAACAAAGGGTAGAGCTGCTGCTCTCACTGTTTGGAGTCTGTCCTCCACTGCAGCCACAGTGTCAGGATCAGATAACAGACAGAGGCAAAGGAATTTATGGAAGCATTATCAGCTGCCTTTGAAAATAAATCAAAGGATGGGACTGTGGAAATGACATTTGATGACACGGAATTTTGGGAAGGGAGTTTTTTCAAGCCCAGTAGTTTGAATTCTCTGTGAAATAACCGAATGCATTTTTGTGCCTCAGAAATTGGTGGTAATTTAAATCCACTTACTCTTTCCCCCTTCTGCACTGTCATCTCCTCAGATCCCTTTCTTCCCTCTCTGCCCACTGCTCTGATTCCAGGCCGCACTGGGACACAACCAAGGCTCTAAAGCTGAACAAACAAAGCCTAAAATAGTACAGTGATTTAACAAAACCAAACACCTAAAGGCCACATCAAGGCCCTGCTGGCTCCAACACACTGCAAAGAGCTGGCTAATGACAGGCACAGCACCCAGGAACTCACACTTTTAGTAGAAAGACCCTGGTTTCCTTAAGAACTTGCTCAGCTCCAGGTATCATTGGTGGCAGCAAGTATCTCAAGTTATTCATCTCCAAGAACATCTCCAAAATCCAGAACTCCACCTTGAACCCCCTGTTCTTAGCAAAGAACGAACAGGAGCCAGTGGGGCTCCAGCAGAGAGTGACCAGCTCAAGTTTGCTGATCAATTCACGTGGAGACAAGGCTGAGCCATGAGCTCCTTTGAGTGCTAAACAAAAGCCATTTACCCTAACTGAGAACTGCCACCTTCACCAGGCCAGCACTGAAATTCAAGATGAGTTTTACCATCTTCAGCTCTGAAGGGTCATTTTAGGCTCACACTCCAGCAGCCCTGCACTGACTGTTGGCTTTACAGGACATGAAGAGTTCTCAGTCTGAGACATCAGATTCTGGACTTGTCCCCCCAAATTCATCCCTCCCCTCAGGGGAGACGAGACCCCTGAGCCACGCTGTGGGGTGTGTTCTGAAAGGAATCTCTGCAAGAAGCTGGGAGGCTGCACATCAGCACTGTTTGTTCAGGGATATTTCCAGTGATGATGCTCTGGAGATGCTCCTCCGAGGAGCACAGCACCCCCTCCCCTTCCACAGTTCCCTCAGCAGGAATGCACAACAACAACCTTCACCCTTTGCTTGCTCAAGAGAAATTTCATTTACTGAATTCACCCTCGCCGTTTTGTTCATTAAATTGTCTTTTCTTATTTCCAGTGATGAGGCTGTTAGGATGGCACTCATGGATGTGTGCAGAGGTTTGAAATGTACCCACTTCAAACCCTGCTCATGAGAGGAGTGGGTAGTTAGGCTCAGACACAGTACGAAAAATAATATGCCAGGCTCAAATGTCAAATATAATCATGGGTGATATTAACCTCCCCAGTGAAAGGAATACATCCCTTTATGAAATAACCTGGCTTTAATGTTCAAGATTGCTACAACAGATTAAAAGGCAGCTCCTGATAAGTTGCCTACACTAAAAGCATCATGGAAATTTACACCTCACTTAAGTGATTCACACTATCAATATATAGAGTTTTCCAAGCTATAGTTTCATCAAAGTTGAGCGGTGACAGTAAGCGAGGGGTTTGTTTCATTTCTTTCCTGAATAAGAAAACAGATGCATTTATGTCCAGCAAAGAAAGAAGTAAAATTGTTTCTGAGAAATAAAAGTTGACACTTGGGCAAAATTCATTCTGTGCTGGGCAGATGGAAAGGGAGAGCATCGCTGCCCTTTTCCTGAAGAATCCCATAAACCTGGGTGACAGAATTTTAATATTCAGAAGCTGAACTGAACCTGTGGTGGTGCTTACCCAGGCCAGGCTTCAAATCTGATAGGTGATGATGGGGGGGAGACACTTCAGAGCCCCACTTCTGCAAGTGTGGGCTGTAAAATCTGGTCACCTGCAGGCTGTAAGAGCTCCTTGCATGATCTAACAAAAAAATTGTGATCAAAATCCCAAACCAGACACAAACTCATCCTTCTCCACACAGAAAAAAGGGCAAAGGAAAGGAAAGTAGATGTAACAAATAATTAATAATCTTACTCTAGGTTTTGAAGCCAGCAAATGCTAATTCCTAGTGTAATGGTAACCAAGAGAATCGGTGAAGGCTCACAGGAGGGGTTAAGTGGTTCACTGGGCTGGAGATGAACCCACCCACACCTGCAAACCATCACCCACAGCTTCCAAACCTTCTGAGATCTGGAAATAGCAGACTTCTTTCAATTACAGCCTCTCATAACTAATTTCAGTGGCAAGCCTGAGGCGGGCTCTAAGAGCTAAACCATCTTGTTTAATCTGCTTGTTGATGTTCCAGATTTAGTGCTGCCAGAGCTGCACCTTCGGTCTACAAAAACATCACACAGCTGCTCCTGCTCCCTTAGAGGCTTTTTAATATCCAGGGCTGTTATCCCTTCAGAAATGGTACAGTGTGAGCCCAGAGATGCTCTGCCAGTGCCTCTGCAGGCTGGGAATACAGCTGCCTCAGAGCACCTTTCCAAATGGAAATGGAGAGTGAAGATATTACGCCTCGCCCCCGGATTCGATGGCTCTTGTGTGTCGTGTCCACAGCGCTGTCAAACATCTGCGTCCTGCCCCTCCTGGGAGAGGAGAGGAGAGGCCAAAAGCATTTTCTCAGTGCCAAAACGAGAAGGAAAAAATGCAGCACTCTGTGCCACCGTCAGGTTTGTCCCTGCTTTGACAGGGCACCGCTTGCCCAGATGGGTTTGAACCTGGCTGTGGAACATCGCTTTTGCAGACACTCCTATTTCCAGTCCCCCACAGGACTAGAAAAACTAGAAGTGAAAGAAACTTTTGAAGTGAAAGAAGACAAAGGTTCTAGGAAGGAAATCCCAGTATCCATACTCATATAGGCACAGGCAGGTGCTGCGGGTCCAACCACAGAATTTTGGAAAGGAGTTTAAAGATCAATGAGCGGATGCACGGAGGATTTGCTGGTTTTGTACTGCGAGGCAAGAGCGTTTCAGAAATTTTCTCCCTTCATCCCCCTGCCCAGGCTCCACCCAGCCACATGTGATGGGGTTCATACCTCTGCTTGCAGGATTTTAATAGAGCCTTGGGGAGAGGGGTTTGCTCTGAACAGACTCAGAAAAATATTTGTTACATGGGAGAGTTCTCCTGACTGCATTAATGCCTCAGCTACCACCCCTCGCAGAGAAATCTTGGTTACCCAAATCCCAGTGATCCCTCCTCTGCTGAGAGCCCAACACACTCACAGTGGCAATGAGGAGGTTGCAGGGATGGAGCCACAGAGCTGCCCCAGCCTCTCTTCACAACTAATTACACAGGTAATTAGCCCACCACTCTAATTATAGTTTAGATTTAACCAAGAGAAGAAAAATCTTTGTCCAGTTCCCAACAACTCCTCAGCTGAAATGGAAATTGTTGCCTGTTGGAAGTGTTAGTTATGGAGGAGAGGGACAAAGCAGTGCCTGGTGAGGGACCCACTCTTTAAAACTTGATTCCGAGACAAATAAAGGTCAAACCATTATGGGATTTGTAACCACAACACTTCATTTGTCTTTATTCCTCTGCTTTGCAAAAAGCTCTTGATATACCCAGAAAATAAGAGTCCCAGTGCACCAAAGTGATTTTGAGCAGCAACAGTCTGTGAAAAACCCTCATGAAGCATTATCACTCATTAACATCGAAGGACAGAAAAGGCTGGGCTGGGGGAAAGAGCTGGAACCTCTTTGGTTCTTTCCCTGAACTGGATGGCTAAACCAGAAGCACTCAGGGTGAATCCACAGATGAACCACAAAGAAAATCCTATCTTTGTATTTAAGTGGATAAACACAAAAGTCTGGGGGAGGCTGCTCCAAGCTGAAGAGGATTTACTCGTCTCATCTCTCTGCCTGTAAAGGCACCCAGCACATTTCAAGCAGAATTTCACCATTTCAGATTCTGCAGGAAAGGCTTTAAAGTGATCAGACAACACGAGAGCTCTCAGCACCCTCTCTCCTTCCCGTCTGCAGCAAAAATCATATTTGCATTTTTTCTGTGGACTGTTGTTGTCAAATTGAAATTCAGGGATGGGAAATTGGATCCTGTTGAGTTCTGATGACTTCTTTTTATTTTTTCCTGTATCTGAATTTCTGATGGTCAAAGGTGTTGAGAAAAAGTCACACTGATTTCAGAAATGAAAATTGGACCCTGCATCAGCATCCTGGGAAAGGGATGGGAAGAGCTGCCAGTTCAGCCACTTACTAAAAAACACGATCCCAGTTTTCAATCTGGAAAATAAAAGAAACAATTCCTGTGTCCAGGTAGGTTCCTGCCTGACATTTTGGAATCCATCCACTTTTCCATGCTTTTATTTATAAAGAAAGAACATGCTGAGGCTTAACATGTGCTGTATGGGAGCCACGTGTGGCTTTTTGACTGTTCAGTACCATTAATAACCAGACATTACAAATTCAAAATGAGCCATATGGAGGCCTCCCCTTCTCTGTTTTTATTCTCTTTGAAAGTCTTTGGCATGTCTGCCCTGGGGACCACGAAACACAATAAAACATATTCTGTAGCTAATTCATACTAACTGTCACCATTAGGCATTTAACAGGCAATGTCAAGACAATGTCCATGCAGCTGGAATTGTCTCCACTTGCTGTCTTTCCTAATCAAGAATTAACTCATCTTTCTTGCCGCAAGAGAACATGAGCTTTCTCCTTTCCCACTTTCCAGGCCATTTGTCATCAAAGATTAGCCCAGATTTATGGCACAGTTGTGCCAGGGCTGGCAGGGTTAGTGGGTTATTTTTCCCAAAGAACCAGGCTGGTAGATCCCAGGCCTCTCTCAGTTCTTTGGAAATGCCTACATTTCCCTGGTTTGTATTTGAAAGTTTGGTGGCTCTCGAGTGACCTGGTAAATGCAGCCCTCCAAGCTCTGCAAGCACAAAAATGTGGGTCAGCGTCTGCAGGGATGACAGTTCCAACTTTCAAATTAATCACCAGAAAGTAGGTCTGCTCCTGGCTTTCTCAGAAATTACTTTCCCTCCCACAAATAAACACTCCTAGCCCACTCCTCAGAGCATTGACTAAACCAGCACTGGGTATTATATAAACAGGAATTATCGAATCAATAACAAGACTACAGAAAGGTGTAAAACTCCTCCACCAAGACAACCCATTAAAGTGACAGATTCCATTTTTTGCCCTAAAGATCTCACGGGAAGGGTCATGAATACATTCATATTTGCTTCTTCTATTCTGAACCGAGAAATACAGAAACATCTCCACCTGGGAAGGCAGCGAGCAAGCATTTCTGCAGAAAGCAAACCCAGCTTCTTCTTGATACTAATCAAAAATCTGAAAGTCAGAGAGCAGTGTGCACCTCCCTCTTGGTCTGCACAAATGACAACAGATATTTTTCATGCATGGTTTGTATCTTTTTAGTTTCCGGGAGAGGAAGCAGTCCTCTTGCTCAGAGCTACAAAGGAATGTGCTGGAGACATCTGGGGAGTGGGAAGAGCAGGGTTCTCAGATCATGACAGTATTTTGATCCAAAACACCTCAAGGAACAGCAAGGCTTTCCTTGACTTTTGGAAATTTATTCTGAATTCAGGTAGGCTCAGGTTAGCACGGAGGAGAAATCCTAACATAAGTGAAGGTGTGAACGCTGATGGTGTTTCCTGCTTCCCCTCCTGCCTCTGGGAAACTGAGGGCAAGCCAACTCCTGACCTTAGGATGTGCAGAGGAGGGATTTGACCCTCCTCCAGCACCATCCCAGGGAGCTTGTTGAACACATAAAAGCAATGATGTTGCTCCTCCAAAGTCAGTGATTTTACCAGCCCTCTCACTTAGGAAATGATCGATTTTCCCATATTACCAGGATAAAATCTAGCCTGTAATATGTAGGTCATGAACTCATCTTTTTCCACCTTCCTTGTCTCCGGGCACAGTACAAGAAGAATTAATGGCAATAATAATAAACTCTAAAGGAGTTTAATGATTATTCATCAGCAGGAGTACATCAGTTCTGCAGTCTCCTCTCCCCTCGGATGCCTGACACTCTGGGCTGCTCTGCTATTATTTAAGAGAAACAATCAATGAGCACCGTGCAGTCCTGGCTTTCTGGATTGTTAATCTCTCCGTTTCCCAGTCAGGCACAGTGCCCTAGGCTTCAGCTGAATCCATGTGCCCACACAATCAAAGATATCCTGAAAGGTAAACACGTCACCAGGCTGCATCTCCTGAGAACAGCCACGTCCTGGGGCAGCAGGAATGCGGGGTGACAGGAGGACACCTGGGGCAGGTCCCTCACCACCCTCATCTTCCAGCACACAGATGAAGCTGAGAAGCCACGTGCACATCCTAAAACCTTCCTTNCCACCGTTTTTCTTCCTGGGAGATCAGAGTGGGGCGAGAGCAGGGCTGAAAAGTCACCACAACTCTGCAGGGTCCTTCCTCCACCGTCCAGCAACTTAGGCAAGAACCAATGCGAGGGCTGAGACCTCAGGAGGCAGCGGGAGGAGCTCCAGCAGCTTCAGTAGCAGTAATATTTCACTGGGAGGGACTTCAACAGCCTGTGGCCCTGTGGCTCAAGTGTTTCGTCAGGGCCTGGAGCTCACCCTCTGAGCAGAACATCTCACCTGATCCCAAAGCTTTCCTGGCTTTCTCCACACCAAGGCAGGGAGAGCATCCTGCTGGCAGAGGGGCTCCAAGCTCTCTCTCTTCTCTCTTTTTGGCCTCTGAATATAATTAATCCAAGCTTTTATGAGGCAATTCACATCCAGATTTTATTAGAAGTGGAAGGCCCTTTTATTTCCTCAGTGTATTCAGCACACAGAAAACTGGTGCTCTGGTTAATTTTATTTCTGTGCTTTCTGTGTTTTAATAATGATCTCCCCAGCTCCATTCAGCTCTGAAAAGGTGGAGGAGATGGAGAGATAGGAGTTGGAATAATGTAATCATGTACTGCAGACAGAGAAATACTGGTTAAAGTGAAGTGTAATGAATATATGACTGAGGCAGAGACATAAAAGACTGCTTGAAGTACGAAATCTGATGTATTTACACATCTACCAGGCATGGGAATGCACTCTCAAAGAAAAAAAAATGCAGCTATGATTTCAGAAGAAAGTAAAATGATACAAAAAATTGGTTTTATAAAAAAATAATCCAGAAGTGCAAAAACAACACGCACATACAGCTCTGGGACCACACTCTATGTGGGTTGTTTTATTTTTACTGGCTTTTTGAAACCATACAAGACAAAGATTTACCAGAAAAAAAAAAAAAATTAAAAAAAAAAAAAAATTTTTTTTTGACATGGAGTTTTTGTGTGTGGGTGCAGTAGGAAATGACACACAACTCCAAGCTCATACAGGTCAATGCTTGTCCTTCTGGTATTTCTTTCATTCCCCAGCTGAGATCTCCCTGTTCCTGCAGCTGCCCAATGGAGAATATCAAACCAAAGACGCTCTACCACCTTCAGCCCCACTCCTCCTGTGCAGAAGATCTTTCCAAGTGCATCGAAGCACATTTGAACACCAGGCAGGCTCGGCTGTGGCTCACGTAAAGGCTGCCAGGCTTTGTAAGCCTCGATTAAAACCCAGGAAGGGATTCAGCTCCATTTGGACATCATTCCTTTATCTGATACTCACAGTCTGCATGTCATTAAGTGAATGTGTATTGGTTTCTGGGGGATGCACACAGTGCAGGCATTGAGAGACTCAGCAGTGAGTGTTTCCTACAGACCACGTAATGGGAAAATTAAAATCCGCCTGTACTGAACATGGAACCCCCCCTGGCAGGGTCAAGGAAATTAATTTTAAATGAAGGGGGTTAAACAGCAAAGAATCTCCCTCTTGTTTGGGCTGGGGTTTTTTTCCCACAAGAAATCTTGCTGCCAGCAGCACCTCGACAACTGGAATTTATTTTTTTTTTTAAAGACACTGGCACAGGTTGCCCAGAGAAGCTGTTGATGTACCATCCCTGGAAAGAGTCAGAGCCAGGTTGGATGGGGCTTTAAACAACATGATCTGGTTGAGGATGTCCCTGCCCATTCCAGGGAGTTGAAATGAGAAGATCTTTAGTGGTTCCTTCCAACTCAAACAATTCTATGATTTTTATGAAATTCCAGAAGCCTCATGTTGGCCCAGCTGAAAATGTAAAGGTTGACACAGAGCAGGCTGGAAAGGTTCCCATCTTTCCCTGAAAAGCTGTGGATTGCTGCCAGTGAGTGACACGCAGCTGGTTCCTAAGGAAACAGCAGGGGTGTAAGGGGGTGGTGGGTGTGGCAGGGCCCCATTGC
The DNA here is from genome assembly GCA_013400315.1 of Bombycilla garrulus. NCBI lineage: Eukaryota > Metazoa > Chordata > Aves > Passeriformes > Bombycillidae > Bombycilla > Bombycilla garrulus. Next base: position 2,904,332 of record VXBU01005400.1, read on the forward strand.
AGAGTTTTGGGGTGCTGGGGACCGAGGGCCCTCAGAGAGCCCCACAGCACTTGCAGGGCCCTTCACCCCGCTTGAATCAAACCTGAGGGAGCCCTGCTGCTCCAGCTCCTCCTGAGAGAGAGAGGACTGGATGGATGTTTCATTCCTGCCCTGCATTTGCAAAGGCTGACAAGCACTATTTCTCCTGGTTTTGAACCAAATGCAAAACCTCCTTGGAGACCTCCCCTGAGTTTTGACTCTCATTTTTGCTGTCCACACCCTCCTGCACCCACCTCACCTAGAAGCTGAGCAGGAGCAGCATTTTTAACAAGACGCTGCAGATTCAGCGGAGTGATTAATCTCAACAGCAAGTGCTGTCCACTTTTTCCTGGTAATTCGTTTAAAGTGGGAAGTTAATTCCATTCATTGGAGCTGCCCTTCGTCACTCAGAGAGACACAGGCTTTGAACATCCCCGAGTGAAGTGGTTCTGGCACAAACCTTCCTCCTCCTCCTCCATCTGCCCTGACCCCTGCATCCCCTAGGGAATGCCACATGCCAGTGCTGTGTGATCCTCCCTCTCCAGGCTGATTATCCAGAGCTGGAGAGTTCAGGCAGGTGACAGCATCAGCGTCCTCGCGCTGACGTTTGATCGCCGGCTGCCGGTGCTCCCAATTAGCCCGCAAACGTTGCCTCCGGCTCACAAATACTTTAAAAAATGAAGTTTGACGAAAAGCCGCCTGCGTTGCCTTTCTTCAACCCTCTCTGCCATATCAAAGCCTTTGAGAGTATCTGAGGACAACTTTTAGAGGCGAGCAGGGCCCATTTGAGCGCCGGCTCATTAGCGCTGTGGCTGTGCTGCGCACGGAGCCGCAGAGCATCCATCAGCCCACTTACCAGGAGCACTCCTGGATACCGGCAGGCTGGGAAGTCACCTCTGAGGGAGCCATCAAAGGGCTTTTCACGAGGAAAGGTTGCCCAGCTCATCTGCTTCCAGGGGAGCTGATTAGAGCCGGTGTGTTTCGGGAGCCATGGCACCCCACAGCAACTCCCTTCTCGGCTCTTCCTTCTCCCTCCACTCACAGTAATGATCTGCAGCTCGTCAGAGGGGGCTCAGCAGGGGAGGACAGCAGCAGCACTTACTCCAATAAATAACATTCATGGGGTGGCTTTCCAGGCTGCAGTTTGGTGAGGGATGTGATGAATATCAGGAGGGAAGACTGAGAGAGGCCCTGGCACAGCAGGCCCAGAGAAGCTGTGGCTGCCCCATCCCTGGAAGCGCTCAAGGCCAGGTTGGACGGGGCTTGGAGCACCCTGGTCCCTGCCCATGGCAGGTGGTGGAACAGGATGAGCCTGGTTTTGCCTCCTCCATCTTCTCCTTGATAATCCAACATTTAAAACATCACCTGGGGCATTTCCCTAAGCAGTGGTTCCAGCCTAAGGGCTGCGGGAGGAAGGTCCCATATTTCTGGAAAGGCTGTTGTATTTCAAGATGCGTTTCTGCACTGAGGAAGTTTTGGGGCAGCTCTGCTCAGTTTCAGTGGATTTTCCAGGACTGGCTGTGCTCTTGGCTCTAAGTCACCAGCTGCTCCAGCTGCTGCTCAGGTCAAGGCCCCTACGAAGGTGAAATCATCACCAATGTGTTTGCACAATAGGTAGGAAAACCACTTGCACTGGGAAAACAGAAGGAATGTCTTTAGTTGTTACTTCTGCAATTTAACATGACTCTTATCTGATGAAAATAGTGCCAGAAACACTGGCAAGCCTATCTCCCTCCAAAAACAAAATGTATTACAAAATTAACCCCACTTTAATGGAAAAGATAAAAAAAAAAATAAAGGCTAGAGGTGGAGGAAAATTCTGAGAATGACACGTTTTTTCCCCTTTCAAAATATTTCCTTGTTTCACCAATATATTTATTTTGCATTATTATTTCTCATGTAATTGTGAAGAAATTAAATACTTGAAAACACAACAAAACATATAAATTAAGCAAAATGTTCTCATTAACGCAAACCCACTGGCATTTCTTTTCCCAAATAATTTAAAAATTAAGCTGAGAAAACCAATTTTTGTCCGAGAAGCCTCTGTAAAAGGGAATGTTTGGTATTTTGCAGCACTTCTGTTAAGTGCTGGACTGGTGTCAGCATCTCATTTTTTTAACACGTAGAGCAATTTTAACCCACCTACACTCCAGCTCTGAATTATTTAGGAAAAGATGTGTCTTTCTAGACCTCCCCTATAGTCTCTCAGCAAAGTGTCTGGTTGTACTTGGCATTTCTTATCTAGGACAAAAAATACCATATTTAAATAATAGTGACAGTGTCCACAATATGTATATCTTTGAAGCATAGTTGGGCCGTATTTTATCCTCCATACCTCACTTTTGTGTCATTAAATTGCAATGTATGGAAATAATCTGATCTTGAAAGCAAAATTAATGTAACTACCGTGGGTGACCCCTCCTCTTGTTCAGCAGGCTTTTGTTAGGAAAGACAACACTTCCATATGGCTACATTAAAACAGACGGGGAAAAAAAATCAAGTTATCTTTCTCTGCATGTTTTAAGGTGTTGTTTTAATGAGTCTGCCTTTCTGTTACTGCTGGAAATAAAACATTCACTGTGAGGAAAGAGTAAATATTGTCCCACAGGCAGAGAGAAGCCACATTGGGTGACACAGTCTGTCTGCAGCTGGATTCCCTATCCCAAACCCAGCATTCCTGCAGTGTGGAACAGAGCTGCCTTCCTGAGCCATTCTGGGTCTCAAATGGAGCCCTGAAGCCTTTGAGCTGCCACTGTCAGAGTCACAGAGGTGGTTCCATGCACCCACAGCAAGGTTTGCACACAGACTGGATGGGAAGGAGCTGGTAGAGCGCAGAAACCGAGCCAAGCTGAGTTCCTGCTCGGTTAATGCAGGCAGAGGTTTGGCAGAGTCTGAGCTGTGTTCAGCTCGTGGTTCACTCGGGCTGGCTCCCTGGGGGAAATCAACTCAGCTCATCTTTCCTGGGAAGGCTGCTCAGGGACGCACACGGGAATGGCAGGAGGAGACACCAAATCCCCCACACCTCAGAGACATTCCGTCTTAAACTTCTGCCTCAGGGCTTTCTGCACGTTCTGGATCTTCTCTGTGATCACAGTATCACTGAGGTGATCCCCAAACTTCTGCTTCAGCAGCACCCTGATGATTTTGATGCAGCGTTCATCCATCATGGGTTTTGCCTCCCGGAAGGTGTTGCCCCTGCGGCCCGTGATGGAGTGGCTCTGGATGTAGTCAGAGGTGAAGAGTTTGTAGAGCAGAGTCTTGCAGGCCGTGCTGATTTTCTGGTCAAACCTGATGGTCTCTTTGAGCTGCTCCTTGGTGTAGCCGTTGAAGAGCTCCACCACCTCACACGGCTGGCGGTGGGGCTCCTCCTGGAAGGACAGGGATTCCAGCCTCTGCACCTTCTTCTTCAGAGAGAGGACGTCCTGTTGGAGGTCCAAGACCATCCTCTCCAGCTGCTCCATCTTCTCTGCCCTGAAAAATTAAAGTTGCTTGTGTAAAGGCAAGAGGACACCACGGCCTCACGGTGGATATCACTCCTCCAACCAAACACTGATCAGATGCCTTCTGCAAGCAGGGCAGGACAACTTCTCTGAGAGAGAGCATCAGCCCTTCCAGCTATTCCTGGGTGAGGAGTAAGGCAGGAGACAAAAATTACATGGTCTGGACTTTTTGGTGCTCAGGAATGTTCAGTTTAACCCTCAAATCCCCCCTGGCATGCATACATGGAGACTTTGATGCTCAATTTTCTTCTCAGTTGTAAGGAAAGACATAAAGCCTGTCTTGCAAGTCCCAGGACACACATATTTGTGGTACTAAACAACAGACTTGTGGGAAATGACAGTACAAGAACCATGACTTAAATTTTTTTGGCACCCATTTCTCTGCAAGAAAACTGTCCCTAGCATCACTTTGATGACCAGTATCCAGTGATAAAGTAATGATAATAAAACAAGGAACACAAAATGATGTTTTGATTGTTACAGGCAAGAGCTTTGTAGTTTCTGCACTTTTAGAGCCTTCTTGCATCTCTAAATCCAAGCCCTAGAATCAGAAACACCTGGCTCAGTTGTAAAGAGACTCAGCAACTTTGGGGTTTAAAATTGCCCCACTTTGTCACCCATCTGGGATCTCACTGCTCACTCTTGTAGTGAGGAGGAAAACATAGTTAGGAACAAGAGCCTTCTTTTGCTAATTACCTTTCCACTTCACCACTACCGAAATTTTTGTGAACCCTCTCGAAGCCATCCGTCTCTTGCAAAGCATCAATCTTCCACTCTTCACGGCTGGAAGAAACAAGCAAGTTAAACAGCATTGCCACAAAAAGCTTTGTGCTCATATTCAGATTCATTCCTGAGGAGAATCATCTGGAATTCAAAGCAAAAGCCAATTCTGATTACATTTGCAACAAGAATAAAATAGGTTGAGAGGGAAGATGAGGGGTTCTTCACTTGGACAAACTCCTGTGCATCCCCCTGGCACACAGACATGGGGGACCTCACACTGACCCACCACGGAATCAGGACTTCAGGGCACAGGCTCATTTCTCTGCTGTATAAACCCACACAAACTCCTCTTACCTTCTGTGCTTCGGGTTTAACCTCTATGAGCATCTACTCAAAGCAAGCAGTGCGAGAGAATGGAGACAGAGTAGACAGAAATCAATATGTGTGGTGTGAAACACTCAGACTGTGCTTTCAGGTGTTACCTGTTCAGACAGATCTGCTGCTGGCACGGGGACAAAATGCCATCTGACTTCCTCTTCACTGGAAGGGCAACATAATCTGCAGAAGGGGTGGGAGACAAGCTGAAGAATCAGCTGTTGCAAATGTCCTGAATCCCTCTGTCTGCACAACACATTATCTAAGCACCCCTGCTAGATTGCATGGCAACACGTTATTCCATTTGCATAAACAGTGATCCAGACAGGCTCTCCAGGACTGATAATGGGGATTTGTTATTAGAAAAAGGTGGCATCTCAAGGGCTTCTCCTCCCAGTGCAAAAGAGATGGTGGGGGCAAGGCAAACAGAGCCAACGTGTCTCTGGGTGCTGCTGTTAGTCAGCAGGTAAATAAGACACTAGCATATTTTTCATAAGTGCATTTAATGGGTGTAGTAGTGGGTGGAAAAATAGGGGAATAGGCAAATCTAAGTAGGCTTGACTAATGGAGACACGGGGCTTTTGGGAATTTCAGTTATTCAGGCAGGCATTCATTCAGATTGTTTTTTGGCTTGAGGGGGAGAGAACTGCAAGCCCAGGAGACAGAGCTGGTGCCTGGCAGAGCAGAGACCATACACCACATACAGGCACCTCCCTTCAGACAGCCCTCCTGGAGGAGATCTCCCAGGTGGAAAGGACCAGGAAATGCCATCCCTAACCTCTGTAGCCCTGAGACGAAGCCCATACAGCCCCAGAGCAACGCAGAGGTTTTCTGGCTGCTCTGCAAGTCCCCACCCTGTCACTCAGGACCAGAACCCGAGGTCACCTCTGGCAGCCGGACCAGCCCTGTCCTCTTCGCTCTGAGAAGTCCCTGGCGCAGGCACGGCCATGCTGATGAAGGAGGATGGAGGTGTGAAGGCGCTGGCTGGGTGGGGAGGAGCTGCCAGCGGGCGGGGGCTTCCTGCCAGGACACGGCGGTCCTTGGGAACGGAGGAGCTGCCGGCGTCATGGGGCAGGCTGGCCTCAGGCACCCTCAGCAGTGGCTTTGCAGGATAGGTCCTGTCACTGGGGTATTTCCTGGACGCGTTCCCCGGGGTCCATTTGGGAAAGGTTTTCCTGGATTTTTTTGGTGGGGACGGCATCATGCTGTGGACAGCTGGTTCTTCTTCTGAAAGGAAGGGAGATACCAGGATGTGCAACAGGGCAGGAATGTTGTGTGTCTTCCACTCCCACCCAGTGCTTTGTACCCTGATTGCAGTGATGTGAAATTCTACAACATGCTCAGAATCCTCCCACCCAAAAAGCCCCATGGAAGCAGAAAGGTGCAACGTTCAAACCGCCTTACTCACTCAACTTCTCCAGGAGCTGTCGATCTTCCAGCAGCTTCTTCTCCAAAATATCTTTATGCTCTGTAGGAAGAGAAGATCTTTCAGCACTAACCTTCTTGGGAGGCTGCTCCTGAGCAGCTCCAGATTGCAAACCCAGGCCAGGGGGGTGTCACTCACCACTTACGCCTTCCACTACACCCCAGTAGAGCCCACTGAAGCCGGGGCAGCGGGCCAGGACCTGCTCCCCCACCGTGTAGAGGTGGAAGGGCTTGCGGGGCTCCTTGATGTTCTCGATGTTGATGACCCGGCTGCCGTCAGGCCAGCTGATGAGCACGTAGAGCCTGGCTGACATCAGGGCTGCCCACCTGGGGCAGAGGGAGCAGGCTGGGAATGTCACCACAGGGGTTTGGGCTCTCCTGTGGTTGGGAGTGAGCCGAGGGCTGCTTTTACCTGAGGCAGCACAACCTGCAGATATAAAATACTTGGCCTGCATTTTCTCTACAAATTATTTCTCTGTTCCCGTTCCCACCCTGCTGAGCTCGCCTCATCCTAAAGCCCTTCCCCAGGAAGGCTCTGACTGAGCACAGCCCCACACGCCTGCAGTGCATCCAAGGGTCCTTTGCAGGGACAGCCATGCCAGGTCTCGCCGGGGGTCAGGGAGGGCCAGCTCTCACAGCTGACACCTTGAGCAGACCCTGAACAGACACCGAGCAGACACTGGCTGGTGCCTCTGCCCCTGTGAACCACCACAGCTCAAACGGCTTCAGTGGATCTGCAGCAGTTTGCTCCAGTGCAGTGTCTGTGTCACAGCAAGGCAGTGCAGAGAAGAGACTCAAAAAGACAGGGGTGTTCCAGGAAATGATCATTCCCTTGCCTGCACAGTTATTTCCCCCAGTAAACATTAAAATGCTTTGACAAGGAGAACAGAAAATTCCCTTCATTTCACCCTTGGGGAAACTGAGGCACAGAGCAGTGATAGATATGTCTAAGGCAGTCAAGCAACAAAGCTGCAAGGAGCTGGATCCTAAGTCCTGGCCCACTGCTCTGCCCACTGAGGTGTCTCTTTCTGCCCCTGGAGCTGCAGACTTCAATCTCTGCAGAAACTGGGGAGCCAGGCTGGTGGTGATTCCCAAAACTTCCCATGCCAGAGGAGCAGCTGAGGAGCCGAGGGCTGCTGAGCTCAGGAGGGGTTTCGGAAAAGCTCCTAAGGGTCCTGGCAGAGCATCACCCCAGTCCTGCCTGCTCTGCTCGGCAGCAGGATTTGGCAGAAGGGTTCTGGGGACAGGGCTGAGCCCCTGTACTGAGCACCGGGTGGAGAATGGCCACAGTGTCCAAAGAAGATGGGAGGGAGCTGGGGCAGGCAGAGGAGAGTTGGAGCAGAGACTGGCAGGAAAGGCAGCTAGGACCTAATTTATCCCAGTTTCTTGTTTTGTCTCCACACCCCCATTAAAGTCCTGCCTGGATTTGATTCCTCTCACTTGGAAGGTTCAAGTTCACCCCGGGGAACTTTCTCCTTCCCCACCTCCCCCACCATCAGCTGCAGCCAAGCTCCTTGCAGGAACCGTAACTCTCCCCAGAGCTGTCAGTCTGTCCTGCTGGCACAGTCTCACACCTGGTTTTCTCCAGCCCTTTTCTGACTGATACACACACCTTGGCATTGGCTGGTATCAGGAAGCACCACAAACAAATTATCGGTGTGCCCGTGTCCCCACAACCCCTCCCTGCAGCAGGCAGCTGCCCCCAGCCTCTCCCAAACACAGGGAGGGCTACAGGGCACAAACTGGGATAAATGCACAGCTGAGCCCTGTCCCTCTCAGAAACAGAGCTCCACATTCCAAACAGCAAACAACCCCAGCCCAAACAGCTCTCTGGAGGGGCTTTCCTTTAACATTTAAAGAAAACACACTGATCTTCCTTCCCCAAACCAGTTGTTCATTTACCCTTATGAATGCAACAAAACTACACAAACACACGAACAGAGGGAGAAAAAAATAATAGAGAGATCACAATCCTGATAGCAACAGAGCTGCTCCTTGCCTGGTTAGCACCGCTCCAGGTGTTGAGTCTTGCAAGATGTCTCCTGTCTCTCCAGGTCTCTGCTGCCTGTTCCAGGAGAGGAGGTGACCGGACACTTCCTTGCCCTGGGCTTGTCCCTTCACCACAGTTCCTTGTCAGGTCTCCTTTGTCTGGTTTGGAAAACTCCCACCTGCTGCAAAGACAAAAAAAAAAAAAGAGCTTTTGCTTTCTTTTTTCCTGGTTGCTTTGTTTCAGCATTATTATTCCTGCTATTTTCCCATATACATATATTATCTTTTCCCTTAGCTTGTTTCAGGTCTGTTTCTTACAGGGAGAGAGAGCAGAAGAGAAGAGAAAAAGCCTTGGGTTTTTTGGAGCATGAATAAACCTTGCATTTCCATGAGTTATTCATGAATAATTCATGAAAATGCATGATTAATTCAGGTTCATGAATTATTCAGGAATAATTCTCGAACATTCCTGGTTAATTCATGCTCACACAGTGAGTGAGTCAGGCTCTAGGGCTTGGAGAATTCCTTTCTCCCTGAGACAGGAGAAGAGAGGCTTAGAGAAGCTGCATTGTGCACTTGCTGTTTACTGCCTCTGAGAAGAGAACGTATTTTGGGCCCTTTTTGAAACAAGGACTTGAAGAAAATTGAAATGCCTGCAGCCTCCTGCCCACGGAGGAATAACACAGCACCAAAAGGGAAAAAAAAAAAAAAAAAAGAGAGGGAGAGAGAAATAAATTGGACTTGCTCACAGAGGAAAGCCTGGCAGCAAGTTTTATCCCCTTTCAAAGCATCCTTCTCCCCCCACCTTCAGATTTCTCTCTGGTTGAGACACATCGCACTGCTTCGGTTTTTACCTGCAGTGCAGAAAACAAAAGGACCATGTAGATGGGTTTCTGCCTGAGGAGTCAAAGGGAATTTCCATGCCATGTGTCCATCTGTCCCTCTGTGTGTGTGTGCACAGTGACTTCTCCCAGGTAACAACCGCCAGGACAAGAGGAAACGGCCTCAGGTTGCACCAGTGGAGGCTTAGATTGGATATTAGGGAAAATTCTTCACCAAAAGGGTTGAAAAGATTGTCCAGCACCAGCACAGGCTGCCCAGGGCACTGGAGCCACCATCTCCAGAGGGATTTTAAAGTGTGGATGTGGCACCTGGGGACGTGGTTTAGTGGTGAGCTTGGCAGCGCAGGGGGAATGGCTGGACTCGTGAACTTAGAGAGCTTTTCCAAGCTGGAAGATTCTTACAAAGCTCCTTGACTCGGTGCCCCAGCCAGGGTGAGCGCTGATCGTGCCACTGGGCTCAGCAGGGCACGCCTGCTGCTCGCACCAGAGCGGACACCAAGCTGGCCATGCACAGCTCCGTGTTTCTCCCAAAAATATCACTGCTGCAGCACCTGGGGATTCCTAATGTCGGGCTTTTTATCTCTACGGCATGGAGGATGACATGGCACGGCAAAGGAGGGATCCCACGTGGCATCCAGCCTGCCAGGAACCAGCAGGGGAAGGTGCAGTGGGCTGTCTGCACAACCCAAACGGCCATCCTACCCCAGCCACTGGAGGAGATGGAAAAACAGCTAGGGAGTGACCCCAAACAGCACTGTCTGGTTTATCTCAGCCAAAAACAGCACTGGAGGTTGTTGGGAGAAAGGGAGAATTCAGATACTCAGTGGCACATTAGAAAAGGACCTTGATCAGATTCACAGAGTAAGAAAAATTCTGCATCCCTGATTTGCAATATTTACAGCTAAAAAGTGCACCTGTCAGCCCAGGTAACAGCAGCTGTTCAATAGAGAGCTGGTTGGGATTAGGTAACAGGCAGATAGGAATAGAAAAGCAGCAGTATGTGACTTCTGTGTAGTTCTGAATGATGTTGATCAAGACTCAGAGCTGCATAGTAATAAGAAAGGGAAAAGCAATGATGAGAAAAATAATAGAGATACACAACAATGGAGATGAGATTGGATTCTGGTTTGAGGCAGGACTGGGCTCCAATAAAATCTGCCTGGGAAGAGGGCTGACTTAAACTGGCATTGTTTGCTTTCCTTTGAAGAACAACAATATCCAAAACATAGCAGATGAATATTCCTGGGATAGAGGTTGGCAATTCAACTGCAAACCGCAGGAGAGGAAGGATTGCAGGAACCACAAGAGGAAGACAAATTGTAGTCTCATCAAACAACAGAAAAGTCAAGTGCCTGTGTATAAATATACAGTGTTTGTGTTGAATTATTCCAGGAAAATCTGAGTCTGAAGTGAATCCCAGGTGTTTGACTTCATGAAAATTAGCAAGCCCTGATTAGATTTCCCTCTCAGTCGGTGAATATGAAATCCCTGGGCAGATGCCTCAGTCCTGGGTGTGGGTAGTTACTGTATTTAGGAACCTCTCCTCTGCATCTCCCATTCTTTTTGGGCACAAGTCACACACAGAGGTCCCCAGTGCCAGCACATGTCACCCTCTGAGCTGCACTCGCTGAGATTTAGATTTCAGCCATGACTGAAGAACAACAAAGGCTCTTTTGTGACCTTACCCAGAGATAAACCCGGGAACAGCAACTGGGAACAGTTCAGCAGCTGTTCAAGCACTGCCCGGGTCTTTATCAGAACAATCTTAATTGATGTTCGAAGGGATTTAAAATGCAAACACATGTGGTTTTAATCCCCTTTTTCACTTAACCTCGTCGATGTAGCTTTTCTTTTGGCTGGGTTCAGCAGCCAAGTCATAGAATCCTAGAGGGGTTTGGGTTAGAAAGGAACTTAATGACCATCTCGTTCCATCCCCTCTGCCTTCCGCTATCCCTGGTTGCTCCAAGCCCTGTCCAACTGGCCTGGAACACCTCCAAGGATGGGGCAGCCACAGCTTCTCTGGGCAGCCTGTACCAAGGCCTTACCATCCTCACAGAGAATAATTTCTCCCCAATATCCATCTAAACCTGCCCTCTGTTTGCCATTCCCCCTTGTTCTGTCACTCCTTGTCCAAAGTCCCTCTCCTGCTCTCCTCGGGCACCTTTAGGCATTGGAAGGAGCTCAAAGGTCTCTCTGGAACTCTCTTCTCCAAGCTGAACAGTCCCAGCTCTCTCAGCCTGTCTCCAGAGCAGAGCTGCTCCAGCCCTTTGAAGATCTTCATGGCCTCCTCTGGACTGGCTCCAGCAGCTCCACATCCTTCACCACTTCCAGAAAGCAGCCAGAGTTCGATAACTGAGAGACAAAAGCAACGTGGTTCATTAATTTTACCAACACAATGAAACGACACAGAGCCCTCAAGCCTTGGTGTCCACTGAGACCATCCCTGCATCCCTTCCACGCCGCCGGGAGAAGGGGAGGGCATCGCCAGGAGGGATCTCACTGCCGGGGCAAAGGGTGCACAGAGACCCTGCCCCTTGTAAGAACCCCCTCCGGGGTGGCGGATGGAGCCGCAGGGATGGATCTGGGGGACGGCTTCACATTCCATGAGGCCAAACGTAAGGCACTGTCTGTACCCCAGAGCGACCACCCGGTGGCATTCTGCGTTTGCAATGACACAAGGACAGGTCCCGCTTCTGCCTGCGTGCCAGGGAGCGCTGAAACCAGATCCGGGCTAATGAGGCTGGACTTAACTGCGTTTTAATTAAAGAATGTCTCTTTTTCTAACAGGCCAGAAAGAAGCTCAGTTACACAGACATGGGGAGCAAAGCCACCATGAGGGTCAGCAGCCAGCTGGGCCCTGCAGGTCCCACCTCCCACAGTTTGTTACATGCTTTCCTGGGTTGGAGCTCTTCTCTGCTGTTCCTCCTGTGACAGAGACAAGAAAACAAGGAGAAAACCAGAGCCTAAATGCACCAGGCACAGCTTTGCAATGGGCTATGCAGGGAGTCCACTGGCTGTGAGGGATTCCCATTTACCTAATGCAAGTTCTTTTTTCTTCTCTATAATTGCCCTGAATTCATTAAGATATTTTTTCGAGACCAAGGTATTTTATTTCTCTTCAGAAAAGGGTTTCCCCTTCGTAATCCCATTCCAAATCCCCTTTCTTTTCACCTTAGCAGCTTCCCACCATTTTGCAACCCCCTTTTTTTTTCAAGCTCTCTGTATTTATTAAACCTCTGTGCTCTACAACATCTGTTTCCTTATCTGCTTGGCTGGCTGATTTCTTGGGGTTCCTTTTTGAGCTTGACAGTGAGATAGCAGCAGCATAGCTAGGAAAAAAAAGAAAAAGAACCTTAATTGAGGGAGGACAGCAATACACAATAGCTTTTAAATAGCATTAGCCTCTTTTTAGTATTCACGGGGACATGAAGGGGACTAGGAGGAATTAACCAAACTAAGGAGGTACCAGAAATGAAATCATTCCCAAGAGACTGAAAAAGAACAAAGTATTTTACATTGTAATTACAGCTGAAGGTATCTGGGAAATATCAACCTGCTTAACTTCAAGTATCTGAACAGCTCCTGAGGAAATGGCAGGACTGACCATGTTTTTTTCAATAAAGCACAGGCTTTAGTGTCACAAAATCAGAGCCAAAAAGGCAGAAAAAACCTTAAAGTTTCACTTAGTAACGAACCCCACTGAAAGGGATCCCAGCACATCCTCTCACAACGGGAGGAATTAAGTCAGCAAGAGAAGGTCGATGTGGAAAATTCATCTCATCACATCCCTGGGGGCTCGCCACCCTTTTCCCATTCCATTCCTGGATGGAAAGGTGTTGCAGGGACGTGAGGTCCGTGCTTGGGAGCAGCAAACCCGAGTGTTGAGCTGGCAGGGTGCCACCCGCTGCTGCTGCTCCTCTGAGTCACTGCCCTGTTACCTTGGCGAGCACAGCCTGAGTACCTGAGAGCAGCTCCAGCACTGAGAGAACGTCTTGTTTCCTGTCACTCCAGCAGCACAACTCTGATTTCTGATTCTCCCCCTGCTGCTAATTAATTAAATAAAATCAGGAACACGTTAGCAGATGCAGAAGGGACTTGCTGGTTGGCACACGCTGCGTCCAGCCCCTCCACAGCATCCCTGTGGAACAGAGCTCTTTCTCCTCAGCATTTCAGGGCTGGTTCCCCCTCCCAATTTTTGCCCTGTTCCCAGCAGAAGGCACCAAAAAGAAGTTATTTACATGAGGAGGGAATGTGTTTTCGGCCGATTTTTGGTGGGACCCCATGCCTCTCCCTGATGCCTTGGGCTGCCACACTCCAGATGGGAGTTTCTGCAGCAGCACCTGATGCTCTGCCAAAAAACAAGAAACCCTCTGATTTCACCTCACGTGGCCACAGCACTAATTATGTCTCACAGGGCCTCTGATGCTGCTGAGTAACTCAATAAATTCCCTCTGACCTGCCTCAGCTTTGGCTGAGGGCACAGGGCCCTTGCAGGCCCAGGGGCCTCATGCAGAGCCGCCTCGGTGCCACCACGCAGGCAGGGTGTGGCAGGAGGGTCTCATCCAGGACACCATCCAAGGGGTGCAAAGAGGATGGAAAGCTCTGTCAAACACTCTGTAAAATCAATCAGAGAAATTGTCCCTGACCAGCTGTCTCTCCAGGCCCTGCGTCCAGGGCTGGCACCAGCAAATGGGCTCTTGTGTGAATAGATCTGTCAAAACTCACGGGAGCAATTCCCATCCCAGCCCTGCCTGCTCAAAGTGGCATCATTTTGGTACCTGACTACTTCAAAGGTGAAAGCATATTCTCTCTAATTTGCTAATTTGCTTAAACTGACAAATTTACTCCTCTCAGGAGACCATCTCATTTCCATCTTCTACCTCTTTAGCCTTGTACACTCAGTCCATAACATGAAAAGATTTTTCCTTAATTTCTTCTCCAGGAAAGAAGGAATCGATCTTTTACTTGTGGCACTTTAAATTGGCGTGTTGACTACAAAAATCCACTGCTCATCACATCGAAGGCTGATCCAATAGTGCCAATTACTCCAGTAATGGAGATCTCTACAGGGACGGGTGGAAGGGACGGGATCAAAGTGGATGGGGCTTCTCACATGGAAGGAGGCAGAGAAAGAAGCAGAATCTAAGACAGCACCACTTTAAATTAGGATATCTGCTGTTCATGGCTAGACAAAACACAGCCCATTCCTCATCCTGTCTCTGGATGTGATTCAACCCTCTCATCTCCATCCCAGTGGAAGTGTGGTGCAGTCTGGTCCTCACTCCCCTGGCAAATGACAGAGCTGGGCTGATCTCAGCCTGGAATCCCCGTGGGTTGACAGCAAGGACTCATAAAATACACAACTCACATTTGCAACAAGCACAGCATCCACTGGCAGGGAATGATTTTCTCTTCATCCCTCCCACTCTCCAGGTATTTCTCTAGGAAATTCCACTCTCTGGTGTGGACAAAGCAGTAGAGAGGGAAGGTTGTGTGTACCCCAAAAAGCTCTCCTGCTCACAGCCATCAGTTCTGCACAGAGCAGGCAGCAAACTGGTCACTACTGGCATTGCTGTGGCCTGAACAGGGAAATGTGGATCACCAAGCTTCAAGTGTGCACATGTGTGAAGTATTTCACACAGTTCCCTACAGATTTTGGTTCTGGCTCAGTCTCACAGCAGGTTTGGGGAGTGTTTAGGTCAACAGGGTCTCCTCAGGCTGCAGCTGGAGCTTGGGGCCTCTCTCCAAACCACAGCACAGTAAAAAATAAGTATTACGGTCACAATGAAAAAATCTTCCGCTAAGCCTTCTTTAGTGTCTCTCAAGTCCTAATTCAGATTGTAAAATGCTATTTAGGAAGATCAGACTCATCAAAATCAGGACATTTTTCTAAAAATGCTTTTTGAAGCTTTAAGATGGAGGGATTTTCACTGAAGTCATTATTCCTCTTACAAATTTTTCAGCATCCTGTTATTTTGACTTTCCACTCTAATCTCCTGCCAACTTTTACCTGCCCAGAGCCAATCATTTTGCGGACAGCTGCCATGCCCACGTGCCATTTGCTGAGCATCTCCTGCATGAGCCCTCAGGTGCTCACCAAGGAAAACTTACTTCTTCATATTCTTTGCAGAACCAGGGAAGATCTTGCTTGCTCAGTTGGGCACTGGAAGAGTTTTCCATTCAAACCTACTCTGTGTGGCATCACTGATGTATTTTTGACTCAGAGAAATCTGCTTATTTTCTGCTCTTAAATAGTCAGCAGCTCTGTGAACAACACCACGGCACTGGAAACACAAACAGGCTGTTACTCAAACACCCTCTCTGAAGGGATTGTGCTCTGCTTTTCAGATGAGATTAAGAGCTCAATTACAGTAGAGAAAAAGCCTTTCATTAAATCACACATAGAACATAATAAGGACAAATTACAAAGCTCTTCAGAAGCAAATCTGTGTCAGACTGCTGGGTGAGGAGGCCCTTTAGGGGGAGCCTTCAGTGGTTTCTCCTGCCCCTCTGAAGAAACGGGTCCTACACACCTCATCTAACCAGGATTTTGAGGAAAGCTCACAACCACAATCTTATGGGGCATCCAGTTCTTTGAATGCCTCTCTTCCAGTGACAGAGATGAGCAATATAAACAACCATGCCCTCATGTTTGTGATGAGTGGGGTGAAGGGTTATGCTGATGTGCACAGTTTAGAAGTGCAATGGTTTGTTCTGCTCACAGGAAAAGCCCAGAAGCTCACTGTTGTCTCAGTAACAGCGGATAACCTGTGGAGTTTAAAGAATTTTAAGGCCCAGCAGCAAAGGGATGAATCAACTACCTAAAGCCAGACCCTGCACATAACTGTTTACTTCCAGCACTCCTGCCATGCTCTCCTGTCTGCAAAAACCTCCACCAAAAAACCTGCAGATAAGGAGGTGAGGAAAGAACAGATTCAAACCCCTCACACAGAGGAGAGAGCCCTCCCTGAGCAGCCAGGCTGCCCAAACTTTCAGAATCAAAGCTCCAGTGTTCAAACCCCAGGCACATGAACCACAGGCAGAAATACCCACTGGCTTCTGCATTTGCAGGTGACTGTACAAGAGTGAACTTGGACCTGAGGGATTGGATGTTTTTCCCTCCCCAGAAATCCGAGGCACTGCATGGCAGAGCTCAAAGTGGACAGCAAAGGGTTACAGGGCTGCCCGGAATCCTGCACCTGGGAAAGGGGAAGTCCAGGTTCAGTCACAGAGTTGTCACCACTTGATTTTGTTCCCTTGTTATTCGGCTCTTCTAGAATATATTATGGTTAATTAAAGGCAGTTCGCTAATTGGATTGTAACCAGGTGCTGGTGGAAAAAAAAAAAAAAACACA
>VXBU01005402.1:0-62832 GCA_013400315.1 Bombycilla garrulus
CTTTTTATCTCCTTCGAGCTGTTTCCCTTTCAGTTGAGAAGGATACATGCCTTAAAAAGGTCCATCTGGGCAAGAAGCAGTTAAAACCTCATTTNACACTTGGGGGAAACTGGGCCAGGGCATGGGGCATCGCTCTTCCTTTCCATCCCCCCCACTCCCTGCTGGGACAGTTCCCTCCGGAAGGGACTCTCCCGGCACGGCCCGGCCCGGCCTTTCCCCTCCCGCGGGCCTCTGTGGCCTTGTGGTGGGGGGGGGAAGCCAGGCCAAGGGCACAGCCCGAATCTGTACTTGTTCAAGGCTGGAAACAAAAGAGAGTGATTCCCGGGCAGTCCTGTGCAAATGTATATCCTACTGAGACGAATTTCATGTTTGATTGGCTCATTTCCCTGTCTGTCTTTAAATTTGGCCCACAATTAGTGTTGCACTGGGCTCATGGGAATTCCACAGGCACACCTCACTTCCAGGGGTGGCTATTTTCCTGCCCACCAAAATGTCAATCAATCTCAAACCAGCACACTGCTTCAGAGTAAATGTAAGTTATGCTATCAGAAAATAGTTGCATTTATTGACCAAATTAGTGTGACATTAGTGCTTTTTTTGTTTAAGAAGACCAACATGCCAGAAAACATGCCAATTACCTTCAATGATATTTTTGTAGCTTGTAGTGTCTTAGTCTTGCTCATCTTGAACATAATTATTTTTTGGTAGACTTGAGTGGTCTTTCACTGTTTTGCTTTCATTGCTTGCATTTATAACTACATAAAATAATTTGTTTTAAAGGTGGCACAGCAGCCTCTCCTAAATCTCTCAATTTTTACTGAATCTATTCATAATTATAACATCTGTTTCTATATTAACCCAATGCCTGACATGGATTTATCTACTGTATATATATATATTTTTATATATATATTAAAATGTATTTTCTTTATTTTTGAGTCAGTGAGTTTTGGCCATCAGACAGAGGCCAAATACTGAATTAAGATATAAGGGATGGTGTGGTAAGAAAACCACTTCCATCTTATATGCATGCAATTAAAACCTTAAATCATAAAGTGCCCTGTATTTATAACGCCATTGTGAAAGGCTGAAATGGCCTCTTGCAGTACACTTTTCCCCTGTTCTAACAGGGAAAAATTAGTTTTGCTCTTAATTTAAATACTCAGGATGCAATCTGTGCTACCAGTATCACTTTTCTTCTGTGAGTTTATCCAGTTCACAGAGGGATTTCATGCCAAGTGCCCTTTAAGCTTTGGTGTGGTGCATGAGTGCGACACAGTAAAGCTGGATCCGATATTGGGCAGATGAAGAAAAGGAGAAGCTTACTGAGCACGAAAGGGCTCACTGAGGAGGGTCTGTCCATTTATTGACTGCATGGCCATGGTTCTGAACCACATGGGCTGAAGTTGGAGGAGGTTGTTTTGTTGACTTGATCTCAGAACATGGACCCAAAGCTGTTGCTGAGGATGTGATGCTGGCTAGAACTTCCTCATTCAAATATTTTACCTTAATTTCTTAGCAAGAGTTTCACATTAATTTTCATGTGCTGCACAGCTACATTAGAAAAATGTGTTTTCCTCCTGAGATTAATATATAATGACATCTATCCAAAGAATGCTTAAGTATTCACACTTCAGAGAAACTGACCTTTAAGCCACACTTAGTGAAAGTAAGCTAAAATCAGTATTGCATTCTTGTTACCAAGGACACTTATAATAATCTTCTTAATTGTCCTTGACAATGTTATCATTAAAGATCTTGGCATTAATTAACTATATAATGTCTCTTGGTTGATAAAATCAGCCTTGCTGTCACAATAGGCATTGTATTTCCAGGCATTCTTTGCAGGACTGTATCTATAGCAGGGGTCGTTCATGCTACTAATGTTGCCTGGATGACACACAAATATTTGAAGCACTTAATTGTCTGAGAAGTGAGCTGAATGAAGGCAGTGGTGTCACTGTAAAATATGTTCCAACTCAGTGTTTCTTAAGGGAGCTTTTATGCCAAGATTAGTATCAATGTTTAATTGACAGCCTCTTCACTTGGTTAATTACTTGGGCTATTGTAGCGGAAAGAGAGAAATGGACAAAGGCATTTGTGATATGAATCACTACCAATACAGAAACAAATATGTGAGTCCTGTGAAGACCTACAGGAAAAATACTGAGTCTCATCTTTCTCCTGCTGGAATATGATCTTCTTTCAGCATTTTCAAAGGAAAACCTGAATCACTACAATAGCATTGGTGGTTTAAAGGTGGCTGGGTTCAACGCTTTTATAATTTTCAGATGACTGTTAGGAAAGATTGCAAATAGAAAGCTGAAAGTTCAACCTGTGAGCTCTACATCAAAACACAATCAGACAGAAATTGCATATAATTCCATATCTGCTCACACATCACAAAAGTTTTAAATTTTTTTTTTAGTATACGTTTTTTAAAAGATAGGGAGCCCATAATTTCAAGTGTGGTCTGTAAATCTCTCATACATTAATACACTGACAGTGTTTATACTTAAAATGTAAGCGTGCACAAAGTCTTTCAAATGCAAACGTGGGAATACAGCAGTGTTGAGGAGATTTCTTTCCAGAAGGCACAGTCAGTCAACTTGGTGTTTCAGGCTGACCTCTGGGGTGTGCACGCAGTACCCACCTCCAGCTGTGCCACCAGCAAGCTCCAGCCAAAAGCACACCTGCTGAAGGAAAGAGTTTCTGTCTGCCGTGGACCTATGTTAATTTGGCTGGGAACAGCAAACTTATCCTTCTGTCCAAATTTATCCTCCTGCCCATAAACAGAGGGAGACAACAAACTTTTCAGTTTTGGCAGCAGGATCTTGGAGGGCTGTGTGACTTCCTACCAAGGACCATGGCAGAAATCTTTGGAACTGCCAGTGAAGAAATCCCTGTCCTCCCTTCTAAGCAGAGGAGCCAAGAGGAAAGACTAGAAATACTCCTTACATAGCAGGATGACAGTGTCCTTTATTTTTATTTGTTTTGTGGTGTTACATAACCCATTTACTGCCCAATTGTTGTCTATCAGCATGAACACCTGCAGGACTTAAGTAGTGAAGTGGGAAGGATTATAAAACCTCTTTCATTTGCTAGTGCCACTGTCCCTCCACAATGAACAATCAGGGCATGATGAAACTGAACTTGAACTCTAAAATCCCTATGGACTATCCTCAAAAGACTAGGATCCAGGGCAGGCACACCAGAGTAAAAAATATTTTTAATTAAGATAGCACCAGCACTTCTCTAATTCAGCCCAAAAAGAACGATCATTTGCAATTTTAGAAGATCTTGGCACAACACCACTGCTGTAAGCAGCAGCTCAGCCCCATTAAGAGTCTACTCTTTTCAAGTACAGACTCATCAGCTCCCCTTATCACTTTATAACAGGTATTCCTGGGGTGCAGTTTCACTACCAATTGACACTGGGAGCCACTGATGAAGAAAGAGTCCAGCTCTCCTCTCTTGTCCAGGTTATGTGTCCTCTCTCAGGTTCCTGGAACCCAGCTGCTGCACAGCCAGGCTGAGCCACCTCTGCTGGCTGCTCTGGCTGAAAGCTGGCAGTGAAGAAGAGCAAAGCAGTCAATGGATGAAGTGTACTTCTAGGGGAGGGTCAGCATCTAGACCGGCCTCAGCATACCATGGATCCATGTATTTGTGATGTATGTGATGTGTCTGAAGGCAGACAGAAATTCACATAATGGCTCATTTAGAAGAATTGTTAATTTTAGTGGAGAGCTTCTGACTCAATCTGCCAGTCAGACCGTATTTGTCTTTTAGCACTTTTGCCGTCAAGCTTCCTTAGACACAGCTTTTAATATGGAAATCATATTGTTTATGAAAAGGAGCAGACCTGTATTGCATACTGTCTCCCTTGGTGATCCTTCCAGAAAGTCATTCTCTATTCTCCATTAAGGAAATGAGTAGCAGGTACTGGGAAAAGGGAGACTAATCCCCATTACTGCTGCCAGTAGGTCTGAGCTGGATGCAGATTTCAGTGAATCTCTGAAATGCTCATCCGCTGTAAAGTATAAGGGCAGGCAATTTTTCCATTCAGAGCACTCATTTTCTTTTTGCTTCTCTGATGGAATAAATGGGATTCCCAGGTTCAAGTAAGCGCTTTCTTACATGACTCTGATTTTACTTCACATGTTTCTTTACTTTTCCTTGTGATTCTTTCACCTTTTGCTAGCCATTCTGCAGAACAGATTTCACAAAACCTTGCATATTCTAAGGCAAAGAAAAAAGAATTGCCTAAGTTTGGATTCTTGAGCAATTTTCTCCAGACTACCAGGAGAGGGCTAAAGTTAACGCAAGAGTTTACTCTCTCATTTCTGTTTTCTACACGGGAAATATGAACATTAGAGACTGTGTTGGAGAAAGCCCACAGGTGAACAGAAGCGAAGACATAGGTGCCAGTGAAATTTAACAGTAGAGGAAAAAGATCACTCCAAAGCTTCTGTATTTGGATCTGAACAAGGTCTGAACAGAGGTTCTGAAGGCCACTGATGCTTGAACTCTGACTTGCTGTAGACCGAAATATGTCTTCCAGTTTATTCAGGGGCAGGGCTATATTTCATGGCTTTGGATACAGCTCACAATCTTCCATCGCCATCACCCTCAGCTCCTGCCAGATTTACAACCGAGGCCAGCTTCCTGTTATTTCAGGTCACTGTCATTTTATCTGCCTTTAGACACTATGTTTTCATAACTTTGAGGAGTGAATGCTGCATTAACTATCTCAACAGCTATGTTTTCACCCTGACTGCTCATTTTGGAAGTCATCATACATTTCATAAAAGTGTATCAAACAAAAAATGTATTAAAGACTGGGCCTGTAAAGATGTGCCTTTAAACAACCTGTAGGAGTAAGAACATCTTGTTCTGCATCAAGTTCATCCAAGTGGCTTGTGATATTGCAGTATATAAACCAACCCTTTTCATTAATTTCCTCATACTATTGTATTAGTCTTGTAAAAGTTCAGTGACTCAAAAATTAACAGAGCATTCTGAAATTTTATGTGCCTAGGGAAGATACAGACCTTGAAAGAATGAGTTGGAGATAATCAACTGATTTCTGGGACTTGTGTCTAAGAAAACAAGTCACAATGAGGTCAAATTCTTGGCTACTTGTCCCTGTAAGATAGTCTCTTGTAGAGCAGAATGGTGATTTTTGTCCAAAAACTTGACTTGGTAGCTAACTGCAGATGGTGTTGGTTTCCTTGATGCCCACTGACACAGGGAAACCCTTGTATGAAACTATCTCATTGCTCTATGAGTCAAACCACCCTAGGCCTTCTGCTTGTTCTCACTGCTGAGGTAAACAAAGTGAAGCTCTAGAAACAACTTGTGACTCACAGAGAAAAGGTGACAGAATGATAAGTAGGGCACACTTGACAAATTGCTGTTGTCACAAAAAAAAAAAAATAAAAATCTTTCCTTTACCTAGTTCTGCTACAAGCAGCAGCTCTCACTCTGTCTTTTTCGATAGTTCTCCATTCTCCATCTTGCAGAACTTCTGCTGTTATTTTCTCTGGCAGGTTACTAGAACCTTGAAGTAACAAAAAAAATTAATGCAGGGGAAAAACTAGACTGGAAAAAATAATCTGTATGGAAAAGTGCATCTGTTAGTCTCTGGAACAGTCTTCACAGGCAGACTCTGCAAAGGGTGTATTTCAAACAGAACCAGTCACTGGTCAAGAACAGAAATGGCTGGAAGAAGATAAATCATTTTAAGACATTTTGTTTTCATCATGTCTAGCCCTGCTTATAGGCAGTGCCACCTGAGGTAGTTGCAATGGCAGCCACCATTACACTGCTACCACTTGGATCTCAGAGTTAGTTTCCCATGAGACTAGTCACTTGGAACTTGTATTTTTTTGCCTGCTGACTGTAATTTTAAACAAAGCAGCACTGATATGTGCTTAGAAACTTTTTTTCTAAAACCATAAAATCTAGACTTTCCTGTATAAATTGTTTAATATGATTAAATCTCTAAAAGAGTACTGGAATTATCTTCTCTGTATTATTTAAATGCCCTTCCATAAAATGCTGAGGACATTAGTTTAAATTATCAATCATTACCAGGTAAAACATGCATAACATCCTTATTTTAGTTTTAGATTTTGCATGTCATGATATTATTGAACAGTTTGATGCATGACAGACCTTTGGGTAGCAAGTGCTGCAAGATGAGATCTAGCTACAATAATAAATGTTAAAAAATACTTGGGTTAAAGAGTTAAGCTATAATTTATCATTGGTACATTGAAAGTCACAGCAGGTACCCACAAGGCATGTCTTATAAGAAAAGCAGTATCAGTGTACAACATAAAGTGGCACACAACTCTGGGACACAGATGGGGGAGCAGGAAGGGACAAAGTGATTAAAACTGCAGTTTTCATTTAATTGACTTCTGGTAGCTGAATGGCACGACTGCCCCTCTATGTAAGGGATCTCCTGATGTCCAGTGCACATGCGTGGTCCGTGGTCAGTGCACGTGTGCAACAGCAACAGCCCATCTGCAGTACAAATAAATGGTCTATGCAGAGAGCACAGCCTAAGGAATTGGTGTGCCAGTCAAGGGGGACACCTTTCCAAAGGGCAAAGGACAGCAGAGCTTTCAGCTCACCCTGATGCTTTTTCCACAAACCCAGAATCCTGGAGTGTAGGTGCATCTGCCAGGTCTTGTGTGGTTGCCTGCTCCTGTGCTTTTGCAATGAGCTAAGCTGTTGCAGGCCAGAAGAAGTTGGGATACCATCAAACTGTGTCAACATGTTGTTGGGCATGGTCTAATAAGCTCTGTTGAGAGGTAGCATGTGTTGCCTCATTCGCAGCTTGGCACTAACAAGGATATGCCTGCCGTCTTTTTTTCTGGCTGGTTTGGTCTCTGAGATGAATTATTCTCAACATCTGATTGTTTACACCTTGAAGGAGGATTCTTTCCAGCACAAAACAACATTATTAGTTCTCTTCTAAGATATAAGGTTGTCTCTCTCATTTTTAGGAAAATAAAGAAGTAATTTAGAAAACTCTTATAATGGTAAAAAGCTTTCCATTCAATCCAGTGCTCGGCAGAACCTGTAGACCTCCCCATTTATCCCATGATACTTTCTAGAAGGATGGAAAGTGCTCAGGCCTCAAACCTAGCAGCTTCAAACTGGACCCATATAAATTAACAGAGACCACTCTATACCTTCTGAAGGGTGAACATTTGCAAAGGATTGCTCAAGTGAATGTCGTCTACTTCAAGGCAAGATGAAAGCTTGAACAATTGCCAAAGATGAGCCAAGCCAAGGGACATGACTTGGCTCTCCCTGCCAGAGTCATGACAGGGCCAAGGGAACTTGCTGCACACATATGGCAAAGCATATAAATTAAATGGTTTTTGACAGTGGCCACAAGAAAGCAGTGTCAGCATCCTATCACTGGGCTCTGCTCTAGCCCGTTGTCACAGGGTGCAGTGAGCAGCTCAGGGTCAAGGACACAAAGAGCTGGGTTATACCTGAATCCATCTGTGCATGCTGCTGGTTGTGAGTCCCCTTTGGTATGGCACGGAGTAAGGACGGAAAAAGCCTCAGTCCAGGCTTTTAATTCACCTACTACTGGCATCTAACCATGGAAGAAAACACGTCTTTTTTCGCTTGTTTTGTTTCCAGTGCAATTTTTTTGCAGTTTCCAGTGCAATGGAGAGTGTGTGAGGGCAATAAAAATGAGGTACCAGCCCTGGCCTTTGTGAAAAAGTAGTCACCAGCGGCACTGTTCAGCATTTCACATCACAAATCTGTTTGAATCGGTTACAAGCCTAAATTCCATGGAACAGGAAGCATGATCTTCCTGGGATTAGTGAGCACACTTTGTTCATATATATCCTAACTTTTGGAGTCTCTAGCTTTAATGATATTTATATGAAAAAAAGAGGGAAAAGATAAATATAAATGACACTGCTAATTCAAAATTAATGGCAACTGAATGTACCATAATTTACCTCTAAGTTATGGCTAAGCATAAGATTTACAGTGCCAAAAATGCTGAGAGATTTCCCAGATATTTCCCGCCAATGAAAGAAATGCCTGTAATGTCTGCTGGTGGAGTTGGCTTACACCACTCCAGCACCCACAGCCCTGCTCAGGTTGGGAGGCATGCGCTGGAGACAAGGGTTTATGATACATCAGCCAACATATAGATCAGAATACGCTTTCTCTGCTGAATCACCTGGTACTTCTCCACAGTTTTTAGCTCATATTGCTTAATGAATAGATTAAGCGAAGGATGAATATGTGAAATAAAGTGATGCTATTTACTTCTGTGTGTAAAACATACATATATACACACAAAACACTTATGTAAAATATAAATGAGTGAAATGACAAAGATTGCACAAACATTTTAATGCCAGTGCTAGCAGACAATGTTGATAACTCTGTATAATGCAAGACTGACACATACTATAACACAGATGTATGAAGAAGAGACCTGTTATACATGCAAAGAATAAAACTGACAGTAAAAGAAAGTCTTTGCAACTGTGAAATTCCAGGCTGGCTGAAAGGGTAGGATCCATGCTCATATTGACACATGGGCAGCTGAATTGTGCACTGAGAGGGGTATCCTAAAAAGGGCAGTCAGTCTGCTGCAGGCTGGGCTACACCTTGCGGAGAAGTCTGTTCGCTGAAAGAGCTAAGCATTTTTTTTCTTAAGAAGAAAGTGGCAAGTGATCCAGATTTGAAAAATGACAGCAAGAACTTGTGTTCAGAAGACATCACTGCATTATTTAATCAGTTCTCTTGTTAAAGCCTGATATCTTCTTTATACCCTTCTTTATACTTACCTTTTTAATTAACCTAATAACTTTATTGGTTGTCTTAAACTCTCACTAGTTTTCAGGAGACTTTGTTTCTTTGGACAAGGAATTTGGAAATATTAAAAAAAAAAAAAAAAGCTTGATCACCCTAGATCATTTTAGTGTTTGATCGGAAGTTGAGGGTTCAAGCATTTCATATGAAACACAACTGTCTAAATCCAGAGACACATCTCACCCTGAGTGGTTGTCTAAAATAGGTCAGATGAATCACCCTCTGGAGAAAGGAATACAGAATGCCTACAGAGGTTACATAATTAGGGCTTATGACTTTTAAAGTTAATGAGAAGAGTTCTCCTGTGCTGGAGAACTGTAGTTTGCAGTCTACTATGAAAAAGGCCATGCATTGAAGGCTGAGCATTTTAAATGCCCCTTTATCATCCCATCAGAATCAGCTGAAAATCCTGCTGGGGTGGGGTTGAAGCAGCACATGGGGATGTACTTCAAATCTATGTCACAATGTGTATGCACAGTAAAGCAGAGCTAACATTGTTCAGGCAATTTTGTTTTAATTGATAACATGAAGTAATTGGCTTATCTTGGATTTCCCCCAGTATCGCTTAGACTGCAGAGGAACTTAAATTATCTTTTCATGAATTCCATCTTAGCTGGTGACCCATGAAATTGTTTGCAGGGTACAAACCGGTGTTATTAACATGCTCAGCAAAGCTGCTATTTTCACCAACATTTCATGAAGGCATTGTAAAAGGTCACCTCAGAGGAACAGTCACTTACAAAACACTTCCTCAAACAATTAATCTACAAAATAATGTCTTCTTCAAGATTTTGCACGGTGAATCATATAGTTAAAAAAAACCTGTCTCTGGTTTTGCTCCTCCCACCCTTCAGTTCCAGGTAGAAGTCTTTCCCAAAATTGCTGGTGAAGTTGTCCCCAGATGTCCCACCTCTTTCACAGGTGATAATCTTCTGGAAGTGACAGCTAACCCCACTTGCTGAAACACTGTGAGGATTGAATGTTCGATGAACAGTTACTTCAAGCGATGAACCTCCCATCAGTAGTTCAAATACAGGATTACTTCTTGCACCTTTGTTTTGAGAACTGCTTCACTTATTACCACATGACCTTAAGCACCAGTGGGATTTTCCCCTCAGGTGTCGGTTTGGTAGGTCACGTGCAGGATTGATAGTTCTGTAAGCTGAAAGCAGTGGTGAAGCCTGAAGGGGTCAGTGGTAGCATAGCTTCGTGATCAAGATCCACAAACATTAAGGCACTACACAGAAAAAACAACCTGTAATTAAGTCTTCATTGCCAGATAAAAAGGAAACTGAGGGCCCAAAATCTGGTATTTCCCTCTCTCAGGTTCCTTGTGTGAGCCTCTAATTTCCCTATCTTTTATGACTTACGGCACAAAGAGGAAATTATTTTTGGGGAACTTGAAAATCCTTCATACAAGTAAAATTCTTAGAAACGTTTACAAATATTGCATATATCTATTCATCTCGGGGCTTTTTTGATGTGCAACCCTGCTATTCACCACATTTGTAATAAAATAATGTTGGAGGAGAGTGTGCTTAGAAAATTAGTGTAAAGGTGGACTGTGTGCTACATAAAACAGACACAATATTTTTTCCTATATATCATCCTAATTCTTAACAAGACCTTAAGGCTCTGTGGTCAAGGAAAATAGTGACCCAAGAGCATATTAAGATTTGTTTTGCCTCTTTTTTCGTGGAAAAAAAAAAGAAGAAGAAATGCATCCACTGAGGTCTCAGCCCTGGGGGCTTGTTGCTTCCCAGAATTGAGGCTTTTGCAATGGGCAATATATTTTCAATAGATTACATAGCACCAAAGTTTTGACACAGAGAAACATTTGTTTAGGAAATACACTTTGATAACAATTTCTGTGCGAAAGAAGAGCACCCAAACATCACAATTGCACAGAATTAAAATCTAAATTAACAGGCATTAGCCAGCATGCCCTGAGAGCAGCTGGCTCTGCTGGGCCAGCTACTTGATGCTATCCTTGGATTGTCCTCATAGGTAGCAGTGAAACCCTTGCAATCCAGTAGGCCTTGAGGGAAAACGGGAACCTGGGCCTCCTGGGCTGCAGGATACAAAGATGGAAAGGGAGGCCCTGCTGCTGCACAGGGATGCTCAGTGCCAAGAGCCATGTGGGATGTTTGTTAGAGGGCAGGAGGAGTGTCCTTCTGCAGGGAGGGCTGCAGCGAGCTGGGCAGCTGGGAGGTGGTAGGGCTCCGAGTGGGGGGAGATGAAAGGAGGAGAAACTGAACACAAGTATGCACGCCTCCAGGTCTCCAAAGGCTAAAGCTGTTAAACTTTGGAACCACACTAGCTCCAGGAAATAGCTGAAGTTCACATCCTATCCTCACAGTCTGCATTTAGCTGCACATTTACTCTTAAGTTTATTTTTAATTTTATGGCCGGTCCACATGCCACTCTTTGGCCTATGCTCCTGGCCCTGCCATATTACTTGAGAGTTTCAAAGAATACTTTTCTTTTTCTTTCTGGTAGTATGATGCTAAATAACATTCATAAACTAGCACATTCTCCAACTTTCCTTAGCTGTTTATGGCAATTTTTTTCACATTTCTATAGAAACTTTTATTTCAGGCATACACAATCAGACAATGTAAGGAGGGTGGTTAAGGAGTTAATTAAGGTTATCAAATTATAATAACTCAGAAATTTGTTACTTTATTAACAAAATTAAATGCTTTAAATCATAATGAGTCTAGGAACGGAGGAAATAAACCTTTGACTAAGTCCCAGCACCCTAAAACTGGGAGCCTCAGCTGGCACATCTGAATCCTGCACAGCATGGGATCTGATCTAAGGAGGTCAGGACTGAGTCTTTATCATCTCCCCCTGTAGGGGAAGATGGGGGAAAAGAATGGAGAAGAATGTGTCCAAGATCTCCAGCCTCTTAGCACTGCACTGCAGAAGGAAGATGAGGAACAAAGGGAATCCTATCAGGGGATGCTCCCCTTCCTAACCCGTTATGGGACTGGAGGAGAAAATCCATCATCCAAGGGAACATCTGTAGCAGATGGATTTTCCCCACAAACGCCGGAAGAATCTGAAAACCCACAGGACTGCAATGATGGCAGCTTTGACAATAATATTCATCTTGGCTGAAGTCAGGAACACACTTCTCTGAATGTGGAACATTCACAGGGATTTAGTCATATAAACCCAGACAGCAAAGCCAGCCGCAGCACGGAAGATTTTACTGTGTATCAGGGTTGGAGCTATGCTGAACTCATAGCACATTGAAAAGAAAATGTGCTTAGAGCACCTCAGTACTCGCATACTGCTCAAAGCCTTCACACAGTTGTCAGAGGCTTTTTTTTAAACTATGTTTTGTTTGCAGGAATACTTTTAAATTGATATGTCGCATTTCATTGGGCAGAAAATTTTACGATAGTTGGATGGGGTTTTAGAAGTAAATTCCAAAGAAATGTCCGAGTTCAACTCCTTAACAAATCCTGTATTATATGTATAGGAAACTCATGCATTCACCTCTGCTGCTAGGGCTAACACCTCTCACCAGATTCCTGCAAACAGTGCCCTTGTTCATATGAAATCAGCAGTGACAATTTCTGCTGGATTTTGTTAAGTTCCCAAATATTTGGTAGAAACCTGGCAGACACTGGGAAAAAAATGAAGGTTTAACTGGCACCACAATGGTGTTAAAATGGGGATTAGTATTAGCATGTGCTTTGAATTCAGAGTAATAGAAGTAAAACCAGACGCGTTTTGTTTGGCATGTATTTCATGTCCCAGTGAAACTGGCATGCCACCATTTGATCAGGCACAAAGCCATCCCAACAGATGGTCCCCAGCAGCAGCAGCCAAAAGACCATGTATGAACATCAAATGTGTTTGAGAAGGGCAGGACTCCAGGCTGCCAATGTCAAAATTGTTTTCCATTCCCAGCTTCCGTGCCGATGGCTAGTGGTGCTATGCAGCCCCTCCACTTCACTGGGGACAAATGCAGCATCATGGGGAGGATTTATGGTCAGGAGCATTGTCAGACCTTTTGTGCCCACCTTCATCTGGCCTCTTGCAACTTGACTTCATCGTATCACTTTAAAAATGCTCTTGGACCCATCATTTGTGTTTAAATAAAAAGATGGGGAAAGAGCAGGCTTCTGCTGCATGATATTCTCATGGCCTTTGTGCATAAAGGCACTGAGAGTGCTCACAGAATGGGTGCACCTGGGACGCAGACACATTTTTTTCAGAGCCAGATGAAATGAACACAGACAAACACTTTCTGTGCCAGTGCCAGCCACTACACATTGTAAGGAGTTGCACTACACATTGCTTTTCAGTTTGCAATTAGATGGCTGCTGAGCAAATGTGCTGGTCATGTTCCTGGGCTGTAGCCTACATAAGTTGTGAGTTTGGTTTGCACAGGTTTAGTTAATCCACTGTGGATCTGAATGAGCCCCAGCTCTTCCCTGTCCCAGTATAGCAGTTTATGTATAGCAGTACCATTCAGGCCCTATTGAGCTCTCTGCTTTCCTGTGTTATACTTGTGCAGGGATGTGCCTTCATTCCCAACAAAGACTGGAGCACCAAGATTACAGCCAAAATCTCTGCTTTTCTCTCCCATTTCTAACCTTACTCCAAAACAGAAGGTGTTTATACTGCCAGGCCAAACACTCTCCCTTTATCACATGGCAGGAGAAAGGAGGAGGCAAGTGAGTCTAAAACCTCAGAAGAGCGCCTGTAACAGCAGCTGGGCATGCTGCCCCCTGTGCCCACCAGTGCCCAGCCTGGCAGGCATGCTGCCCCCTGTGCCCACCAGTGCCCAGCCTGGCGGGGCACAGCCAGGGGCACGGAGCAAGAATGGTGGCAGGAGCTGCCTCCGGCCACACCTCACAGTCACACCTCCTGCTGGCGGTCTGTGCAAAGGCAGGAGCACCCTGAGGCCACCAGGTTCTAAGGCTTGATCCCCACACCACAAGGCACACAGGGGTCACTGGCTGGGAAGAGGGTTTTTCACCTCTTCTGCTTCATCTTCTATGTGGTTTTCCACTCAACAGGACATTTTAGAGTTTTGAATTATAAAACTATCCTAAAGTTCCTTCGGAGTTCACAGAGCTGAGGATCAGACTCCTTTTACTCAGGTTCATGGCTTGACTGCCATCCCCTGCATATCATGGTGTTGTCCATCAGGGAGCTTCCTGCAGCTTAACAAGCCAGACATGTAAGCTTCACAAGCATGCAAACATAGACATATGTATTCCAAATAACTTCTCTCATTGCTGAAGCGCAGCCATCCCGCCATGAATTGTGGCAATTTTTCAACAATGTGCAGCTGCATTACCAAACCATGCAGGATAGGAAGCAAAGGATACCTTATTTCAAGGAAACTCAGGAGGAACCTGAGGTTGGCTGCATAGAATTAATCCTATGTGAATTTGTCTCCTGACCAGGTTAAATAGTTGGCAAGTGGGAAGGAAAGGAGAATATTTTTCATTAATACTAGGGCTTTAATTTGCTTATATTTAAATCCTTTTGTGTGTATGAACCTTGAAAATAACTTGTGATTCAACATCAAATGCTTTTGTGCAATTGTCCTGCCAAGTGAAACTTGTTTGAGCTTCACTGATGTTCCAATACCAACAGTTGATACAATCTGGCTAAACCTTAAATTTCTATTTGTTTCATTTCTTGAACGTTTCCAATACTAAATAAAATGTCAAAAATGAAATGGATCCATGACTATGTTGGAGTGCAGAAAGAGGGGTTACAAGCACTGATTTGTATATTCAGCGAATACCAGAAGGTCTTGAATCTGGCAAGGGTGAACGAGATGGTGCCAAACTAACTCCAAACAGCTTTTTCAATAGCATCTCCCCTTGTAAGGCCTCAGGTAGAGCAGCTCTAGAAAATGCTGACACAGTCAACATGATGGCACTTCCAGCAAAGACTTTCAGCACCACCTAATGAATCACAAGTTTTTTTCCTGGCAACACCTGCAGGTCTGTGGGAATTCCTTAATCACAAATTGAGCAAGGCTGGAGTCTGGGGCAAGAGAGAAGCAGAATAGGTGGTTTGATATTAATACCTTTGCCTGCACTTTCTGAATGAAAGCTCATCTAGGAATAAATCAGAAACAGTTCGCTTGCAGTGATTTTAGTTTTGCTCAGGTTTGTTTGACTTTACAGGTACTTCATGTTTTCTATGGGTTTGGTTCTGGGTTTGCATCAAGCAGCAGATTCTTTGTGGGTCTGACATAAAGCCCTGCTTATCATGCTAACAAATTTTTAAATCATCTTTTTTTACCCATTTAAGGCTTATGCTGGAAAACAGGGCAGAGGCATTTCACAGTTTTATCTTTCTGTTGATGTTGGTGACACATGGACACTTCCATTTAAATTCTTAATAGTACTGAAACAATGAAGTCTCCAGAAGTATCTTTGCCACTTCAGATTTTTTTTTTTCTCTTGTGGAAGTTTGCAACATTTTGGAGCGAGATGTGTGCCTCATCATGCTAAAGACCTCTGATGCATAGCATCAATTTCAGTTTAGAGCTTTAACTGGCTTCTTAGCAGTTCAGTTCAAATACTCACTGGGCATATGCATGGGCTTCCCTTTTAAATTCTTCTTCCAGTGAGCAGAAGGGTGCTTTGCTTCTCTGAGAGTCCTGAGGTTTTGCTAACACGGAGAGCCGGTGGGGGAGTTTTCGAGCTTTTCAGAACTGTGCTGCCACCTCCTGATCAAACATGAGGCTTCCGCTAATGAAAGCCTACTGGGACAAAGGCTAGCAACATTTTCCCTTCTCTTTCCAGAAAGGACAGTAGAATCAGAGAATTATTTAGGTTGGAAAAAACTTCTAAGATCATTGAATCCAACTCTGAACACAGCACCACCAGGTTCACCACTAAACCACTAAATTTGTTCTGTTGCTTGTTACTTGAGAGGAGACCAACACCTGCCTTGCTACAACCTCATTTTAGGAAATTGCAGAGAGACATAGGATCACCTCAAGCCTTCTTTTCTCCAGGGTAAATGACCCCAGCTCCCTCGGCCACTTTGTGTAGGTCTTGTGCTCTGCAAGAAACCTCATCCGTTTCCTCACACCTGCTGTTTGCCATGAGTACCTGTGCAGAGCACACCCACGGGCAGTGGCACTGAGGCTGGGCTCAGAGGAGGATCAAAGCTGCCAGGAGCTGCTCTTGAGAAGGCTTCTCCCCAGCCTGACAAGCAGGCAGAGGAGAGGATGGGCAAAGGCCTACTCTTTCAGTAGGTGAAGATGAGTAACATTTTCTGAATGTTAGTTTTTGTAAAATTCAGTCTTGTTTTTTAGGAAAGCTTTTTTTATATTTTTTTTATTTTTTAAAGTCCAATCCCACCTTTTCTGATGCACTCGCTATTTGCCCACATCCACAATACAGCTTCAGGACCTACAGGTCCTTGCTCAGTCTCTTCCCCTCTCCCCACCTCAGTGTTGAGATTTGGCATAGTCCTCTTTTCCCTGAGGCTGCAGGAGGCTGCACCAGCCTCCTTCCTTCCTGCTACCCGCACCCTTCTTTTCTTCCTGTGGGGTGACTGCCTTGCTGAGTCCCTTTTAGCCGAGAGACCAAGGGCCGTTTTGGGGTATCCCCAGCCGCACAGTGGGTGGTCCCCCCGGAAAGAAGGCAGACGCCGGCACCCAGGGACAATTGACGCCTCCCGGGGGCACGGCTCGCACCATGGGTGTCGAAACAGTGCTGCCGGCCGTGAGCCGCACTCCGAACCCCCTCAAGAACGATTGTCTTGCGCGCACCGCGCTCCTCCCGCTCCGCGCCCTGCGAGGGCCGGCAGCGCCGCGCCGCGCCCGCCAGGGGGCACCCCAGGGCCGAGGCGCTGCGGCCTGCGATTCACCTCAGGACTCATTTACTGCCCGTTACTCTATTTCTATTTTACTTTATAGTATTTTTATTTTATCACTTCGTTTTTTCTTCCTTTTTTTTTTTTCTTTTTGAGTGAGTTTGTTTGGTTGGGTTTTTTTCTGTTTTGTTTGTTTGGTTTTTTTTTTATAATTTCCTCTTTTGTTTTACCCAAAGGCAATAAACTCTACATGCAGTGGGTCCAAGAGTGCCCTTGGCAGTGATGCTCTAAGGGTCACACTTGCTGGCTTGAAAAGAACAAGTAAAGCATTAAGTGCCCCACCAAACATTTATAATTTCAAAGGGTTTCCCTCTCAGATATTCAGAGACCCTTTTGCATCCAAACTCCGAGTGGTATTTATTCTTTAGCCCCTGCTCTGCTCATTTATTCAGGTTTATTTATAAATAAAAGTATATGGCTCAATAAGTGAACCGTTATTGAAAATGCTTTTTAGCAATAAGGCATGAATTTGCTGCTATGTTCCTTCTGACACAGGAATAAGGATTTAATGGTAGCACACCACCTCTGTTATAGTATGATTTCTGCCACTAAAGTAATGGCAAGTGGAATAAGAGACAGGTGGTGGTATCTATAAACTCTGCTAATGGCCCCATCAACATATGTTTAATGTATTTTAAACTATACTTCACATCCTACTGTTGCCAGTACATTTCCTCTGGTACCTCTTCTCAACAAAGAAATTTGGAGAGGAAAGGAAACATTAATAAATCCAAAGTGTTTAATTTGAAAGCAGATATAAAGCTTAACACTCTCATAAGAAGGCTTATTTGACAAGAGATCAGCTCATTACAGACCTCAATAATTTTGTTGCTAGCATTAGTGAAAGGCTTTGACGAAGCAAAGGCTTTTTAGATATAGTTATGGCCTTTCTGCTGTGTTTGGTGTTTGATCATGTCATGCAACAGCATCACCTTCTAATGGATTACAAAAGTCTACCAGTCATGAGACAACCCTGGGTAAATGTTTGTTGGGAGGAAAAAAGGTCAGTTACAACAACAGGATTCCTCTTGCTTAGTTTTTAAGAATCTGTCTTCCTCTATGCACTGCACAGATAGATCTCAGGCACAGCCATTTCACCTCCAGACTTTCAGAGGGTGAGCTTTGTGTGGTGACAGCTTGTCTTTCTCCTCCTCCTCATCCCTGTGCCCCAGGTGCTACCAGAAGAGCAGGGCCGTAATCCCCGGCAGCGTCGCCAAGTGCTTTGAGAGCACCGATAACAGCGATGACAGCACTGATAGCCCTTGTGCCAACACTTTGTATCTAAAGCCTTGCCAAAGAATTTTGAGTGAAATCAGCTGTCTTCAGAGCACAGAGATCTCACAAAGAACGGAAATCTGCAGGAGTAGTCTCCTGTGAGTGCGTGAAGTCAAGACTCTGGCCATTAGAACTGAATTCTGCCAGATTTATTCACAGAGTTCCTACGGAAACCAATACTTAATGTGGTATATCCTGAATGTGCATTGTGTGAAAGAGCTACCATTGGACAGCCTGGTTCAGTAGCACTGTTACAATCCATCACCGGACACACTTTCTCCCAAAGAGTAGTGTTTCTTGAAACACAACTGTGATGTCGGCATGCTTTTCCTGAGGTTGTGCTTGTCTAGCAAAGATGACAGCCAAAATTCCCAGCTGAACTGCAGTATTCACAGCATGACTCTGATTAGCATTACCTAAGCTGAAATCACTCAAAATGACCTATTTTCTTGTGCTCTCCTCAGGATACAAGGCCCTTTCCAAAGAGTGGATGTTTGGTGTGATACTGGGAAAAAGAAAAAGGGTCATTTGTAAAATGTCAGTGCAGGAGAGATGAGGAGCTCTTAGGTACCAAACCCCAGCTGGACTTTTTGTATCCCAACTCCTATGTACTTTTACCTATGGAGCCTACATAATGTACACCTGTAGGAATCAGCTCCTCACAGAAGACAGCCTCCATCCTTAGCTCCTGTTGGTGTTCAGGAGAAGACAGAGGAGATGCTTTCACTTCACAGCTTTTCCCTCAAGGAATTTGTTCAGGAAAGGGTGCCCAAGGTATACTTTATCTCCTGACAGAGAAGAGTGCTGGTCCCAGAACTGGGCACTGAGCATCAGTCCCCGTGGTTCTGGGTGAGAGCAGTCACTAAAAAGCTGCTGGCTTAAACACAGAATTATCCTGAGAGCAGTCATGGCAACTGTGTCCAACGTGCACTGTGGGGAGGATAAAAACTCATGGGTTCTGCCCCAAACTAAGATTTTTTTTTATTTTAGTTTTTAAAATAAGGCTGTGACCATGCCTTATTTATTTGGATTGATTTCCTCATTATAAGTACTTGCTTAGGGTAAAAAGAGGAGGCAAGCTTGAAAATTAAAGAAAATACTAGACATTCTCAAAGTCCTCTACAACATACTTTAAAGCGCTATTTGCTATTATAGCTAGTAACAAAACCATTTGTTATCATATTCTAGGAAAAATACAAGTATTCTCTATTCACATATGAAAAGAATTCAAGTTGTTTTTGTGTTGTCAATGCTATGCGATTCATGCTGTGATTTCCTCCAGAACATTAGTTTATGGGGCTTTTTTCTGTTATTAAAGAGGATTGTTTCCACTCTAATGAAGTGAAGCACTTCAACATGCACTTAGTCTTAATTGAAAGTCAATGAATCTACTCATATACGTAAAGTTAACTTACTAAAAGCTGGACTGGAGTATAGAGCAACCTGAAGAATCAGGTCCTAGGAATGTTTCCTCTTTCCTCTTAATCATTAAAGAGGATCATCCCTTGGGTACAGCAGTGTGTCCTTTCCTCTCATTTTAGCCAGTGCAGCTCTCTGACCCAAAGGCTGTTACTTATGAAGAATCCCAGAGAAACAAATCAGCTACTAGAAACTTATTTGATTTTGCAGTTACGCTCCCAATCACCCAAAGTTAGACTTCATCTCTCAAACCCTGCAGTAAAAATTATAAAGGGGGAACACAGTTATGAGATCTTTGTGTTGCAGCATCATTTTTGGAGCCCATTTTCCCTCTTGCTCCACTTTTCAATTTTGCTCAGGGGTCAGTGATAAGAAAAAGTGCTGATCTCCCCAATTTGTCTATTTTGGCTTTTACTTTCACGCGTCTGTGTCCCTTGTCACCAGCTTGCCCAGTCCTGGATTTACCCACCCAGACAGGAGGGTGAGCAGCACCTCACAGTGCTTCATGTGCGGCGGGCATGGTGGACCTTGTGCTGTGTCCTGATGGAAGCAGATGGGACTGGATTTTAGCCTGTTGCTAACAAAGCAGAGCCACACATCCTCTGACTCTCCCAGCTCCATGTTTGACTGGTGTTTATAAGGCCCACAGGCCAACAGAAGGAGGGTTTGTCACTGTCAAAGAATATGTAGCATATGTACACTCTGGGCTAAGATTGGCACCGAGGCTCTCAGCTGCAAGAGCACAGCTTAGTGATATTTCCCTACAATTTGCTCTATAGAGTTGCTGCTTTCCCTGCATGTAAAAGATCAAGTCTGGGCTATTTGAGATCATCCCCAGATTTTTCTTTCCCTCTGCCTTCCCAAGTCTTATTATATTTTTTTCTATAAAATCAAGAGTATAAAATACTTATTTCACTGAATTTTATTTTCCTTTTATGTATAAATACATCAATATGTGCTCATCATTTTTACCTCTGTATTCATTCCTGACAAGATACTAATAATTCTCTCAGGTACCCTTGAAATACTGGACTTTACATACAACCCTGCTGAGCCTCTGTGTGCAGTATAGTATTGCAGTTTATTTCCTTCGGGTTGTTTGTGGCTCTCTCAGAGCTGCCCATTGATACTGAGGCAGAGGTGGTTAACAAATAGAGGCTGGGAAAATCAGTTGATCTTCCGTTTGCTGAAGGCCTGATGGAGAGCTGTACTGCAGTAGCTAATGCAAAGTTCTGGTTAAATATTGTCCTACCGTTTGCACTATACCGTCTGTTGTTTTTACACTAGGGGCTTAGCAGAGGTTGGAGGCAGTATTGACTTTGTAATTAAACTATTTTAACTTCAGGATTTTGTAATCACCGCACTTAAACCATCTGTTATGGTACATGGACAATTTCCCCACCTCCCCTCTCCACCCCTCCTTACTGGGTACAAAACACCATCATGCTTTTAATTGCAAAGGCCCCCTTAGGATGGGGATAGAAGGAGAAAATGAAGATAATTTCCTTTTTCTAAGACAACTTGTAAAAGTGCATGGAATTTGCTCTCCTTGAGAGAAGAGGTGCACATAAGACTTCCACTCCTGGCTCCTCCTGTTCCAGGAGCAAAGCAGAGTGCTTCAGAGTGGGCGCCTCCCATTTCTGACAGACTAGTCCTCGCCAGGAACTTCCACTGGGAGGAGCAAGAAAAGAGGATGGAGCCCCCCAGGTCAACCAGGGCAGAGCCTAGCAAGAGAGGTTGCTCCTGTGGAGGACCACCAAGCTCTTTGTGCTTAGGGAAATAAAAGGTTAAGGCAGAAGAGGGAGAAGCAGATTTAGAGAAGACTTTTATGTCTGTTGGCCTTCCTGAGTATGTCCCTTGCTGACCAGGAAATCCAACACCTTGTAGCTGAAGTTCTCAATGCTGCTCAAACAGTAGCATGGTATAATTTTGCACAAATCCCTCAGGATTTGCCTACTCCTGCAAGTAGCATTAATTAGTATGGAGTAAGCCATAGCAAATTGTTCCAGGGGTAAAATGATCTGGCATTCCCATCAAAATGAGCATCAGCCCATGGCAACCCCAAATTCTGGGCCTTCACCAGTGTAACTAAGTCATTGCAAAGAAGACGATCTAGTTGAAACAGTTATGACAGCAATAATGATAGATTTTAAAACCTGGGCTATCATTCTCTGCATTGGTAAAACAATTTCCTTTCTCCCAGCTGTGTGGGACTCTTTTGTTTTGTTTCCATGAATTGTTTTGGTCTACAGTTTCAGCAGATCCAAATGCATGCTGAATGTGTGCTGAGATGAAGTAGGGCTTTTGCTAGATTCCTGCTTCCTGCTTTGTTGCTCTGAACTTAAATCACTAGGTCAGGCATTTCTGTGCACCCCTTTGTTAAATATGTATTTTAGTTTTATTTAATCTTGCCCTAATTTTGTGTATTCATCTGCATTCTGTTACTGGCAGTCAGCTTGGCAGAACTCTTTTCAACAAACATGTAAGACAGACAAATGCACAAGAGACATCTTGTCGCATAAACCTGAGTTATTGAAAAAAGAAGAGAGGAGAGAATTGGCAGGGAATCTTCCCAGTTGTATTCATCAACATTAACTCTTTTTTTTTTTTTTTTGGTCTTGTTGTAGTTTGCCAAAGAATAATTTTCTTTGAGAACAGATCAACGTGCTAAATCAGACAGCAAATGTTGAATATCGCTAGATTTCTGATCCAAATGTTCTCCTACATATCATGTCCATCACAGAGGTTGCATAGACCTGAGCTTTGATCTCAACCTAATTTTGTTTGGCACTACAGCTTTTGAAGGTCCTC
The DNA here is from genome assembly GCA_013400315.1 of Bombycilla garrulus. NCBI lineage: Eukaryota > Metazoa > Chordata > Aves > Passeriformes > Bombycillidae > Bombycilla > Bombycilla garrulus. The sequence goes on from VXBU01005402.1 coordinate 22,243, forward strand.
TTGAGGGACCTTGAGAGAGGCAGATTTTTGCTGTTTGAGTAGTGTCAGCACTCCAGCACTCCTGAAGCTGATAGAGGGCTGGTCACCCTTTGGTGTGTCTCAAACTGCCTGTCCCACTGACTTGTTTCATGAACCTCTCACAGGGAAATTACTAATTCATCATAATTCCTGAAGGCTGACAGAAAACTGGTCAATTCAGTGATTGTAGATAGCTGAGAAATTCCGTTTAATTCAACCCCATCTGACAGCAGCATTGCTATAAATTACACCGAGTTTCACTAATTTCAATCCCACTGTAGCTATTTCTTTTCCTAAACCAGGATCCTAGTTCCATGTTGTAGTTGTGGAAAAGTGTAGCATTTGACCCAGTGCTGCTGTAGGCCAGTGACATGAAGCGAGAGCAGTGCCCACCCTACCCCTCCCCACTCTGTGAGTTATGTTTTTATCTCCATGGCTTTCCAGCATGCACTTTCCTGCTAAAGCCATTTCATTAATGCCAGCCAGCAGGAACTGCTGAGTGTGCAACACTTCAGAAGAACTGTTTGCTTACTTGAGAAACTGAATGCAGATGTGGAAGCTTTGCCTTACCTTTAGAAAAGTCAAGAAGATGAAAGAACAGAGGATAGCATTTTTAAATGTAAGACCAGCGCTCCCAGGGGGACCTTACATGTTTTCATGTGTTTTTCTTCTTAGCACTGCAAGGGTGAAGATCAGTTTCTTTAAAGATAGATAAGTTTTGCTGTAGAAGTATCTATAAATTAGATGTCTGGATATTTTTAAAGATATTTTTTATTACTTACAGGATTAAGGACTGGATTCCTCTTGTGTATCAAAAGCTCTCTGCACCCATCAGTGTTAACAAAGCTGAACTCCAAATGCCACTCAAAAATGGCCAAGCACTTGTTAGCTTATCTCTCTGCTCACCTCTCAGCTTACCCACAAGGACATACAGCACATGGCCAGATATTGATTAAATACATCTTTTCCACTGCACACTCTCTGAAACAACTGGTTTCACCCTGGAGGCTGTGTGATGTCTAGTCCAATCCCGTCTGCCAGGTGACCAGCATTTATTGGAGGTCAGAGGTAGCTCTTACATTTGCATGGTTGCGGGGCTGCAGCCAGCCTGGGGCTGGGGCTCACCTAATGAGCAGGTGGACAAACATCTCACCCTGACATTGTAGACTCCAGTGAGACTTTCCAGGGTCTCGGAAAGCCAGACACAAAGGGGCTTAAAGATTGCCATGTACTAACTACATGACAATTACATGACTTATTGCCAACTAGACACATCAGTCTCAGCTGAGGCACCTAAGATTCCCACAGGTTACATGGAGAGGCTCATGGAAACCATGTGAGCCACAATTCTACAAATCTCTAAAGGCCAAGGAAAGGGATTTGCGGAGCTAAAGGATTCCTTAGGGACAGCCACCTGCCAAACACTATTTTGCCTGGAGATAGATGAGAAAGGGAAAAATCTCTAAGCCTAAATAGCACAGTTTTGCTTGCATCTGAGTTGTCCTCAGGGGTATATCACTTATCAGTGACAGATCATGTCTTGACTGCTGGCAGAAGTAGCATAAACCTCATTCCCAGCTCTTTGGATGGAGCAAGTGATGTGGGAGGCTCCTCTTGAAAGACTGTAAGGGGGTGGAGATCACATTGATGATCTAGAATAGACATGAACCCTGCAGTGAACAAAATATTGCTTTTCTCATTATTTTTCTGCAAAGGGAACAGCTTGGCTAAAGGATGAAGCCTGAGCACACTGTACAGGATTGACTGTACAGCTGGGAGACAAAGACCACTCAGCAAATGGAGGAGAAAACCAAGCTGACTATACAGATATGTTTTTAGTTTCTTCTGATAGCACCATTCTACTACATGTAAACTTTGGAGCAGTATCAGAGATCTGATTTTCTTCCAAATGCATAAACACGGTGATCAGCTGGAATAGCTCAATATCAGACTTGATCTAGGGCTTAGTTTAGTATTTTTTTATTTGAGTGAAGTGTTGTCTCCCCTGTAAAATGGACTGAGTCCACTTCAGTTTCATCTTCAATATTTCATTCTTTAAAAAATTAATTTCACAAGAATTTTCCACATGCCTTTTACTTAGAATGAAACTCACTTTTCAATTCTAGAAGGAACTTAGTAGCAGGAAACTTTATATATTCTATTCAAAAATTCCTGAGACATTGCCCATAATATCAATCATACAATAAGTATTTTGGTAGTTTCAGAAGTGGAACTGAAAGAAAACTCTTACATCCAAGGCACTGAAAGTGTTTCAACAGATCTTTCTCAGGAGCCAGAAGTTAGGTAACTGCTATTTGAAGCATGCCTGGAGATTGGCCATATGACCTCTAAAATGCAAGTGCTCACCAAGAACTGAAAGCTGGGGACTGTCAGAAGATCACAGCTGTTGTAGATCGGGTGTGGAGGTGCACAGATTCAGCAGGTCAGTCATTGGATGGCACACCTACATGGGAAAAAAATGTTTAGAGACAAGGGAATGATGCTTTTAGAGGATTACGTACATCTGGCCTAGTGTTTAAAGGTCGATCATACTTTGAAGATGAAGCTTGGTAAAAACCATAATAGAAAGAGAGGAAGGCCTAATACCATACTGCACACAGTTGGCATTTTTACTGTAATGGAGATTTTCAAAAACTGTCATTTTAGTTAAACTTAGAGTGATCTCGACATACTTTGATGCAAAGCAGGTGACTAATCAATAGTCTGTACTGAATTATATGGGAAAATTAAACTTGACAGAAATCAAAAAGGCATATAGTACTCTAAATGTACAGTTTCACTGTATGTCTCTTTTTACTGTAGCAACCAGGGCACAAGGGCAGTATGAACATTTGGTCCTTTATTTGATCAAGGATAATAATCAACTAAGCCAAAAGGAAGGGAAGTAGATTTTCCTAGTTCAGCTGCTAATATAATCTTTTACGTGTTCCCAGTTGTGTAACCATTGCTCCGTGCAGCATTGTAACATAAAGCCATTGTTAAATGGGGAAAAAAACTGTGCAAATAACAAAGAATCCAAATGTAGAGAAATGGTATTTGATGTCACTTTCATTATGCAGTGGGCACGATATTTCAGATCCCAGCCCTGCTTTCCTCCTGATTTGGCTGCTTATGCCTTCACTGGCATAAGGCCTCCATTCCTTGTAAGAAAGGATTCTGCTGAGACTTGTAGTTGATGCAAATGTCTGGTGACCACGGAACAGCAGAGTTTGTGGTAGGATCTCCTACTTTGCTGATCTTTCACCATCCCAGCAGTGTGGGTCACTTGAGGTCTGACTATTAGTAATGTTGCAGCTTCTCTCTTGAGGCTACAGGTCCTACAGTCCTTCCACTAAAGATATCATTCTCATCCTAGGCTGTGAAAGATTCATCTCCTCTCCATCAAAGAAGTTTCAGCTAATGACTGCTTAGACGTGCATTGATCCTGCATTCCACAATTACTGACCCAGACCTAGACTTTTACTTCAACTCTTGTCTAGAACTAATGACTCTTATGAATGTCAATAATAACCATAAATCCTTGAAGGTCTTAAATCCATAATTAGTTCATATTCGTTGCTTCATGTTGGCCTGAACCCCAACCATAACATCAATTTTCACAATGCCAGTCTCAGAAGTCTCACTGATAATGTGATATCCATCACCTGAAATTCCAAATTAGTCTCACTTGTTTCTTTTAGATCAGGCTTTATCCTAAATGGCTTATCTTCTTTTGTTTCCAAATGTAAATTTCAAATCAGTTCTAAGTCTAGTCTTAAGGCTAGACTTTAAATGAATTATAACTAGATCATCTGGTCTGACAGTAAGCTTTGTGTAAGCTTAACAGCCCCTGCTAAACATGAAGAAACATGCAGAAACACCTCACTTTTACCTGTTCTAAGTAAATCATAATTATAGTTCTGAGTATGATAGTAATCTATATTGTTCTCTCTACATTTTGGGGTTTTTTTGTAGAACTAAGCATAGTTTGTGGGTCCCTCTAAGGAGCAGCATTAAGTCAAGCTTGATGGCCACTTCGAAATCCAACATTATCTCAAGATCTCAGCTTTGTGTTGACCCAGCCTCTGAAGCTGACCCTCATGCCAAACATAAATCAGATTTAAGCTCCATCCTGAGTACATCAATAGGAAGAAAGTATCAAATGTTCAAGAATTAACTATATTAAGTTAAACACATCATACAAACCTTTATGGCAAAAGCCACAAGACAAGCTCAGGCATTATGCAGGCTAATCCAACATAGTAGCCTGAATCCAAGCCCATAAACCAATCATAGCTATTCCCAAATCCTACAGAGGTTATAATAAAAACTAAACCTACAACCTGTTTCAGACAGGGAATTTAGCATAGCTTTACCAGTCCTTATTTGCAACAGTCCTAAGGCCCATACCAACCAGCCCATCCTTGCCCAGACTACATCCCTTGGCTAATATAAAATTTAATCCAAACTTCAAAGTTAGGTTAGTGATTCCAGTTAAACCATAGCCCAAAATTATTCATATAAAAGCCTGTTACTTACAACCTAGAGCATATCAAACTTAGAACTAATTCTAATCTATCTTCAGTTTTCAAAAGCAGGTTTGGCCTCCTGAATTATGCTGGTCTAATTGCTAGCAGGCAGCCTCGACTCTTTTAAGTTTAGTTTGATGGCCAGTTTTACTTTTAGCATAGTAATGTTGGCTGCTGTGGGATGCTTAGCCTGTAGCAGTACACCTCTGTCCACAGGATGGCATTAATGACCTGTATTGTTTCTTCAGTGTCAAATATCTGCTCCCCTAAGACTGATTACATCTCTACAGGTTTTCTCCAAGTGCTTTAAGAGTGGGGATTTTTTGGTACCACTGTTACTTGCTCCATAAGCCTAAGGTCCACTCAGTCCTGACCCCATACTGAGGGAAAAAGTACTGTGCTGCATCATATAAAAGAGCTCTTCTTACTTCTGTGTATCTGTGATCTTCTAATAGTCTGCACCAGGTATGAGATTCTGCTAAATGGCTCTGAAGACACCTTTCCTCTCAGTGACCAACAATTACTTATATACAAGATGGAGACAGGATGCTGATCTGACCTATTATTTGGCATGTGGTATGACAGAACAATACACAAGTTTACTTTTTAGAAGTTATTTCACTGTGCTTTGACTACACATTTAAAGGTAAAGGCCAACTTTCTCACTAATTTTGAGTTTGGAGCAATATTCCCATGGTCCTAATTACCTTCAGGGTCAAAGAACTGCACACCTCTTCCAGCACAAATTCTGCACAGCTAGGTGTAGGCTCATGGCACACAAGAAAATTAGTTCTTCTCCAATATTGCTTCATCTCGGTTGATATAATTTGTATTAGAATCACTTTTACTTTAGAAGTGGGAGCAAATTTGACTCCCTCACCCAACTCTTTTGCCTTTCCTAGCACTAGTTCAGAGTAAGTGATACTGACAAAAACATCAAAAGAATTTTTCATGGTTTTTTCTCAGAAAAAAAAGGCTTTGCTTTTTCCTTTAGGCAAGATTCATGTCACACTGATTGTACTCAATAAAAACAATTTTTAACACAGATTTCCAGGCATGTATATATTAAAACCAATGTATTAATGCATCAGCAGAAATGCAACTGAACTTACTAATACAAAGCCACCAAATAGCAACTCCATTAATTCTTCATATAATTTACTGTAATGCTGTTATAACACAAAAGATAAAAATCTTCCCATGGGCTATTCACAAAAGCTATGAGCTATTTCATTTTATACAGGCAAAACATACTAAATGCATCAAAACATTTATTTGATTGAACTAGTGGGTCATAAAATGGAATTTTCTCATTTGGTTTTGCTAGTTACTATTATGAGTTTGTTTTGTTCTGCAGCACTACAAGAGAATTCTCTCAACTGGCTATTTGAATATTAGAATATTTTAATTGCTCTTTGCTCTTGACAATGAATTGCAATTTCCAACAGTGTGATACTTCACAGTACTCTGTGTTCTGCAGCCTTCTGGAGAATCTGCACATTTAATGACATATGATCACATCTAATCTCAGATAATGTGCAGATACAGTAATTTATGGGAGGGGGGGAAAGCCAAAAAACCCAACAAACTCCAGTGCAAAATGATTCACATAACAACAAGAAAATTACTGGAAATGGTACATATAAATCCCATATGAGAAATTATGTACACAGAGTTCTTCTAATGTAGAGCCTAATGGACTAAGACCCTGCCTGCTAATGATTGCCTACTTTCTCTAAATTCTACATATTCCCCTCAAATACATTCAACAGTCTGGGAGTTTTGACCTTAAGTTAATTATTTGTGCCATGCCATTTGTTAATTGAGGAAGCCAAGGACATATCCCTTCCTCTAGTGGCATATCCCTTACCTTCATACTCCCCATCTTAACTCCTTGGAACAGGAGGTATCTCCTCTCCTGGCACTGACTGTAGAGGTGACCTGCACACATAGGGAGGGAACCTGACTTTTATAGGACTAATTTTAGGATAAAATATATCCTGAACAGTCATGAAAGAAGAACTCCTTTGCAGTATTTACTTCATTTGCTACAAAGCTTTGTCCAATAAATATTGAACAATCTGTGTTACTATTACATCTCATTGTGAATTTGTATAGAAACAAAAGCTTTCTTTTGATCACAGCATAAGTCTTCATCCTGAATTAGGAATCAATTGAGCTGAAGTCTCCACTTCTCAATTACTGAACTATGATGTCTTTTTTCTACATAAAGTGTTTCATATCCAGAATTATTCATTACCTAGTCCATCCAATGCTTTTGATTGCTTTTCTGCAGTCAGACTTCTCATGATAGATACTAAAGGAAGCTATACAGAATTAGAAAGAAAAGCTCCATCCTGCCATCAATTTTCCTCCACCAAAAAATGCACTTTTCTTCAATTCCACAATACTCAGCATATATTTAATGGACTGAATGGGATTTCAATCCAAATCTGGATGTGTGTATGTGCACAAATTATCATGGCACTTGTAAAATACTTTTTAAAATTAAAATAGCTATCTGAAGTGTTGGAATATTTTTTAAATAATCTTTATTACTTTTGGTCTCAGTTTTTACACAGTTGCCCTAAACTAATGGAAGCTATGAACAGATTTTTATGGATTTCTATCAGAAGAAACTCTGGGTTCATACCACAGGTAATTCTGAAATTCCATGATATTTTGTGGCATAGTTTAATTTCCTTCAGTTATCCAGCTACAGTAGCAGGCTACTGCAGTTAGTTAGCTTATGATATTTGCATGTTTTGTTGGTTTTATTTTAAGAGGAAGAGAAATAAAATCTCCATAATATGTTTTATTTATTTCCTGAGGACTTTCACTTACACAAGTAGGCACTAAACATTTGAAATTGACTTTCCAGAGCACAACAGTAAAAAAAGAGTTTGGCTTAGTTTCATTTAAAACAGTAAAAATTGACCTTGTAAACATTTCCATAGGAGGTAGGATACAAACATTTGACAATCTGTCAAATATGAGAAAGTAAACAGTTACTCTGTGGTCCTAATAAATAATGAGCAACACAGGCATTAAATAAACATTTTATATATATAAAAAAAGATAAAAGTGAAAGACTAAAATAGCATTTTCAATAAATTAGGAATAGATGTAATAATTTCTTTACAACTTATTCTCGCGTGCAAGAATCATTGGCTCTTTCTGCTTACCCTGAATTTCTGACTGAAAAGCTGTAATGGTGAGAACAATCCTGAGAGATTCACAAGCAGGACCCAATCTAAACAGAGCTATTTTTTCATGTGTGGACGGCTGACAACATTGCTAAAATGGCTCCTTTAACACCCATATATAATACTTTTATCCTCCACCAACTTGGATTATCATCATAGCCTTAATGTCTGGGGTTGGAAAGTAAGTTTAGGGCACAGACATGTCTCTCCCAGTTAGGTTCCTCCAGCAGCTGCTCCCATGAAGACAGTGTTGATTGGTGGTAAAGATGGCACCATATCTCTGCTTGGTGGGGCATGGACCTCCAGATTTTCCTGGGAAGGGAACTGACCAGATGTTCCGTACATACACTGTGAAGAAGATGTGGTTTGCAAGTTTGAAGCTGTGGGAAAAAAAGGTTACCATCATTGCAAGTTTTCAAATTATTGCATTTAACAGAAATCACAGTCCAGTTTAGTTTGATGGAAACTCCTATCTACCGGGCACATCATCTAAAGGACAGAAATGTCTGATCTTTGTGCAAGATTAACAGGTAAGCAGTAGGAAGATGTAATCTGGTGTAGAAATAAGGTGCCCTAGTTTATAGCTTCCATGCAACCCTTTTTGGAATGTGAGAACAAACTTAGTTGCTATTTGTTTAAGGCATATACCAAAACAAACCCTTTGGGACTGGGTATTTCTGCCTAAAATTCACTGTCAGTGGGAGCGTTGCCTAACACAGTTGTAGAAGCATAGGATGGGGGACCAGAGCACAGGAAGTATATACTGAGACACCCCTGACCCAGGATTCATTTGATCTGTTTGACAGTGAGGATCTCCAAGAGACCCTAGAAAAGCCCAGTCTATTATTAGGTTACTTAATAATTAGAAAGTGCTTCCTAATACATATTTTTATGCAACACAGGCCAATCATTCCACTCCTCATGGACAATGGATCATAAACCTCCTTGTGGAAGCAAATTTATTAAACTCAGTTTTAAGGAAAACACATCTTATGATGCATCCTAAGTATCGAGCTGTTTCATCTCTATGTTGCATTTCATATATTGTGTATCTGAACTAAAATTTAATACTCAGCATTTTTTAGCATGCATTTTTTAGCTTCCCCTCAGTTGTTGGCTATACTTACGCATAGGGGTCCGGCAGACAATTGAAGGTGAGGACTCTGTGTAGTATGAGCCTGTTTGTTTTCTCCTGCTGTCATCCAAGATATTCAGTGGATCGTGTATATCACTGTAGGATGGCAGTGGCCGAATGCTGCTGACACTGCTGATTACAGAAACATGTTGGTCCACCATTGTTCCAAGTCTGTGAGATTCTGAGTAATTTATGGTGTTTCCATAATATCCTAATTGAAGATTGAAAAAAAAAAAAAAAAAAGATGAAGGAAACTATTGGGTAGTGCATGAGTCTGTGATAACCTTGGAAAAACAGTACTTGTTACTGGACAGAGCCCCTGACAATAAGATTACTTATGTACACACACAGCCTAGGAAAATATGCAGCATATGTAAGGACTGACCCAAAAGGGAAGTGGTAACAAGAAAACCAAAAGATGGTAAGGGTTCAGTCATGCCTTCAGTACCAAAAATTGCTGTTTCCTTCTAAGTTCAGAATCAAACATAGCCTGCAATAGGTGGCCTTAAGGACTTCCCATGAAGTCCTATCCAGAGCTCAGTGCTTCCTTTAGAAGCATATGACCAAGGAAAGCACATATGGAAAGGAAATCTGCAGGGTAATATGTACTCACTGCACAGACAAATCCATATAAAAGTAACATTTCCACCATGTCTTTCCTCCAGAAGTGGGACGTGTTGTATTCACTATACCTCTGAAGCAGTTATTTTATAAGTATGAGAAATGAGAGGGACATAGTCCCAAAATATTGCTAGTGCACATTTTTATACTTCTCACGCCATTACTAGAATGGTCCATTATGCTGATCCCAGAGACAATCTCTATCTCCTGTCTGCTCTGTTTCATAGCAAATGTTTTGGGAGCTTTTCCAGACATTGAAAAACAAGGCATTTTTCAAGAAATTGACCACAAAGTCATCCAGGTTTTACTTCCTTTTGCAAGATATGGTGATGATACCAAAGAAAGACTAGCATAGGGCAGCAGATGCATTTGAGGTCAACTGAGGATTCACCAGAGGAAAATAAACCCCTTTACAATCTCTGTGTGTTATCAGAGAAGCGGAAAACAGGAATGGATAAATAAAAGCTGAAATACATCTTCCATAGGAAAAAAGGCAGAGAAAAAGCATTTTACTCCCACAATTAAAGAGAAAACAAAAGGAAAAAGAAAATATGTATTAATACCATTGGAAGCATTAGCAGGATAAGCTGCTCCTGGACATGCAGATACTGAGTTGTTCAAGATATTGAAACTCCCGGTATTCAGAAACTGCATATTGTGTGTGTCTTGAGACATGCTGGAGGGACCATAGCTGGAAGGGGATCTGGCATTGTAGGGAGACACGGCACAACTGTTGCTGAAGTAGTCTCTGGAGAATTGCTGTTCACTCAAGGCATTGAATCGGCTGGGCTCTGCTCTGTGGTCATAAACTCCTGCAGTGGAATGGGCTTGTGTCCTGAACGTAGCCTGGTAATTGGAATTGTTTCCATAATAATTCTGATTAGTCTGTGACAAAGTCTGATAAAGGGGTTCTGAGTAGGAAGAGCACTGTGAATGTGTCGATAACATGGGACCTACACTGGGAGGTCTCACAGCCATTGGCCCCTGGTTGATAACACTTCCTCGGCTGACCAGGGCTGGTGAAATGGGTGGAGTGATGAGGTGACCAGTGCTTTGAGACAGCTCCATTTGATCTGGAATAAATAAACATTAGCTGTGATTAGTGTCCATACCTCAGTACTGTTGTTAAGACACAAACCCTCTAATGAAGTGCAGATTACCATTTGAAACCTTTACAAAAGATATGCACTGGCCCCCACCTATGTAATTCACAGCTTTTATTTCATTGGCTTCAGGCTATAAAGCTTCTCCTTTTCATTCTCCAGCTTCGAGGTGCCACATTCAGTGGGAATTTCCAACAGTTATAGTCCTTATGTGCTCCAAGTTTTCTATTCATTCTCTCCTCACAGGAACCTCACCAAGCCAAGAGTTCTAAGATAGTTTTACCATTTTTCCAAGAGGAGCTATTACTGGCAGGGTAATTACAACCGCTGACATCTGTAAATCACCACTGAAGGCGAGCTCATGAAATGTTGTTTACTACAGATCTTCATAAATGCATGTGGTCATCATTCCTCCTACAGCAACATGTTACCACAGACTGAAAGGCGAACAGGCAAATTAGGGAAGGAGAAGTTGGAAGAGTTGATACACACCTGTCAGCTGCATACTCGCCCCATCTCCTGTGGTGAAGGCGTTCAGACCAGAAGGCGCACTGCTGGGCTGGCCAGCTGACAAGGACACGTAGGTTTGCTCTCCTAGGCACTCGTTTTTGACTGAAGTGTCACTGGGCAGAGGAGCAGCTTTGTTGCGATTCGCTAGGAAGCAAGAGCTTGGTGATGCAGTGAAGGTGGCTTTGCTTGCATCTGGAATGGTAAATGAAAACCCTTGTTGGCCCTTATGTATCCTCACTGCACATAAATTCTGTTTGTATCATTTTCCATGACCACAGATTTACATCTCACAGTATCAGGTCCTTACTGCAGCCATCACAGTGAAGCTATGAATCAGATTTATTCCCTTGAAGTAAATGTCAACTATGAAGTCAAGTAAAGTGCATTAAGAGTGAATCAGGATTGACACTTCATCCTAAAGAAAAGGAAGGGAAACTTTAGAATGCTTGAACTCTTATACTGATATCTAGAGAAGCATTTGTTATACTCAAGTGTTCTTTTTCAGACCATTGATAAAGTCAGTTTCACTGTTCTTCAGAGGAAACTATGATTTTACCTAATGGTTTCATGTACTTCACCTAAACACACAAGGATAAAGCAACTGTCACACGGGACAATTTTTTCTCCCAGAGGCTGAATTGAAAAAAGTGCAGCATCTACTGTCAGACCAATTCTATGCACGTTTCTTGCAGCAAAGTGCAGATTTAGAGCAACAACAACTAAAAAGTTAAGGATTGACTGACAGTGCTAATGCTAATAAAATACAATTCTGCAAGTTTCTGAAGTTTCACTGGATTTTTAAGGATGAACTTGAACCAGAACTTGATTCAAATAAATTTTAATTCTTTTTATAGCAAAGGATATAGAATATATCATTTCAAACTGTCTAACTCTGAAGAAGTCTGGTAGATGGAAAATGTTAAGGATACTATTTACAAATAATTTTATTTCTCTTCCATATAGTGATACTTCAGCCATATGGTAAATAGGACTCCAAGCTTGTGTTCCAACATTGAAGGGATATTTGCCCTTTGGTAACATTTAATAGATTCCTGGTTCAAGCTGTAATTATATATTCAAGCTTTGGGGAAAAATTGGATTAGGAATTCCTGCCCTTTCTGCTACTTATACCTCTTTTCACACTTCAGTTCATGACCCTTCAGATGTACCTAGAAGTCTTTGCTGCATCCAAGATAATTTCAGTGATCCTTACTATTGACATTCCAACAAAACGTTATGAAGTGAACTGTGGTAGGAAGGTGGAAAAGAATTGCTGAGAGAATGGTCACGAACTTCTCAGGTGAATTTGACAATGTTGCACATAACCACACCTTCAGGAGAAAACAGTAAACTTGCTTCTGCTTAAACAAATACATCAATTTCTAAATATACCGGAGTACATGCAAAAGAACCAAGCTCTAGTTACCTAAATTCTTCATGTATTTGTCCAGCAGATTCTGGAGTTCTTGTTCTTTGTCATTGTTGAACTGTGTCTCCATGGCAAGCAGGATGTACTCATCTAATAACATGCGGATCAAATGAAAAGAACCTTTTGGAGGAGAAAGAGAGAGAGTAGCTGAGTTATCTTTGTGACCATCTCCCACCACTCCACAAGAAGCCAGTGAAACAAACAAATAATTGTGGACTTTAAATGACCTGGCAAGACCAACAAGGAATAGTGCCTAACTTCTAGCTCTAATCTCTCTTTGCACTGGCCCACCTAGCTCAATTGTTTACTGTCCTGTAGGCTATTTGACCACTAATTACATCAAAGAAAAATACTGATGAAAGTGAGACATGCTTTATACTTGAAGAGAGCACACAGTGGAACTAGATAAGGCTGAAGTCTGCTAGAATGCCTCTGCTCTATTTCTGTTTGCCTTGTGCTAAATAACCAGACAATAACTGGTAAAGTCTTTGACCCTATTTCAATAATATATCACATTAAAAATGTATGTGTCCCTACAGTCATTTCAAATACCCTCTGAATTTTAGATAACAACGTACCTACGGCTAAACACATGAAATTATATACTAGAGTTTGTTTAACTTGTTCTGCCATCTTTCTCTTATATAAGGTTCTTTCTGAGTGTTCCCAAAAATGTAAACACTCCTAAAGACGCATGTGTGAACCTTAATTTTTAAAAGCCACAAACGCTACTAAATTGATCATCTGCAGATTCCAGAATTAAGTGTGTGGTGACTGCCAAATTCCTTTCGCTTTCATTAAAACATATCATGTTTTAATACAAGAACTTATATACAATAGTGTATTTTTAGCAAATGATGCATAGGTAAAACCAATAATTTAAATCTTTTGTCTCTTATACTGAGATATGCAGTCATTGCCATATTAAAACAAACAAAGCTTCTAGTACATTTAAGTCAAAGCAGTATCAAAACAGCAATTCAAAAGAAAAACACCTTTGAAAAACAAACCTGTGATGTGGGTCATCAACAAAATATTGCTAGCATTTACTGTGAAATATTAGTTTGAAAAATATATCACACAGTATTTGTGGTTTTGATCAAAGAATTTTTAGATTACGATGGGCTCCTCAGCACAGGGAATGGTGGAAAGCTAGTAAGTGCTTTACATATATGTACAAAATATGAGTGTTTTTATAAAGCTCAGGTACCAAAACTTGATGCGTTGTTTAGAGTTAGGTTATGCATCACTCGAGCACCGAAAAAGCTCCATTTCAGAAGGAAATCCTGAGCTCTCTTCTTTAAAGACCTCCCATTTTGCTTGCTTGCCTGAAAAAGAACAGTAAAATACTGTTAAGTATGCTCACTCACTTTCTGCCAACAGGAGAGAAGAACTGAATATCCTTGAGAGTCCAAGGAGTCCTTGACTCAGGCTGATGTGGCAGGGTGGATCAAGCTGCCTGATTCAAACTATCTCCCTGCAGTGTGATGTAACTTGGTAAAACAGAGCAGCCTTCACTGTTTCCAGTGCAATCATAGAATGTTGTCTATCAATGTCAGATGAAGCAAACTGCTTATTGCTTGAGCCCTGATGGAAAATAAATTACTCCACATTCTAGCATTCAATGTGCCAAATTGTTCTAGGAGGAGGGAAGGGAGGGAGGGAGGAAGGAAGGGAGGAAGGCAGGCAGGCAGGAAGGCAGGAAGGCAGGAACCCTCTGGCATTGTTATTCCATAAAAACAGGGAATAGAAATTAGTTTTTATACTTTAATCTAATCTGTATAATACTGGTCAGAATTTCTCTTACAGAATGTTATGTTACTATCATGATGATCAAAGTGATGCTTTTAATACTGTTCATTTCATACAGCCACATTGCTCTGGCAATCATTTGTTCATGTGGTAACATATGCCCTGTTACTTTCTCAAACAGCAAGCAGAAAGAAGCTGTTGTGTGAGTTTGACAGTAGCCACACTTTAGCATGAACAGAAGGCAGACAGCAGTGGAAGAACTACGTGTCCTGTAAATGATTAGCTTCTGGTCAAGTCGATCTAGCTTCATATCAAAACTTGTTGGTACTTCTTCCCTTAAGTACAGGAAAACTATGGTTCCTATGCTAGGAACCATACTTGCTAGCTTTAAAAATATGGTATCACATAGTAGATGCTGAATGGAAAATTGCTTCACCTTTTCTGCCTGACTTGCTTATCAGGAATTGTCTTCTGAAATTGTGGAATTAAATTTAGACCATAATCACTCCAGTCTAAAATAAATTGAGATTACTCAGCTTCAGTGGGAGGTTTTTGCCTAGGGAGATTTCTGTGTATGTGGAGACTTGCTTTGGCTCTGCTGACCTGAGTCATCCAAAGCTCCTCACTGTGCTGCTCACACGTCAACAATTGTTAGGAAACTCAGAGTACTTTAAAAAGAAAGAAATTGTCTCTGCCTCCATTGAAACTTGGGAAAACAGATGAAGAAAGGAAAAAGGCCATGCCTATGGTTTTCCTGTAAGTGGCAGTCTCTCTTCTGCCAGCCAGCTGGTGCTAACTCTACTGTCTCATCTTTTTGCATCCATTCATATCAAGATCTGAACTAAAATGATGGATAAGATATTGCATTTTCAGATTTAAAAAGTGTGATGAGAAGACCAGTGCTAAGCTTTTAGCCAATAATATGTAACATCTTATTCTACTAGCTTACAGTAATTAGAATCACAATTCTACTAGCTTACAGTAATTAGAGTCACAAACTGGGTAAATATGTCTTACTTAGCTATAAGTCAAAATCCTTTCTTTTGTTCTGAGCTGTAGTTTATTAATCCCTACATAACCACATGTATATAAAATACTTGTGATGAAAATGCATCTTGGCAATTGGAGGTGGGCAGGGGAATCCCATCAAAACCATCAATTACTGTGTTAAGTGCCTTACAAAGCTACAAAACCATATCTCCTATCCTGAAATGTAGAAATCCTTCAGGAGGCTAGCTACTTCTGAACCCACCTGCTGCAGTAACTTATAGCACACACAGTACCACCCAAATGCCGTGGAAGATAGAATTGCTTCTCCAAGAAACTTTTGCTCACCTTACTGAGAGCAATCCCCTGCAATTCTGCAGGCACACATAAGGTGGGAGGGTTTCTCTCATGTACAGTTTGTGCAAGTGCTGACTTTAGTGTTTTAGCTACAATACTTCTTAGTCACACACATAAGACCAGCATGATTAATTTGAACTAATATTGCTGGAATCTTTGACACAAAATGACAAACTTCCCTGTCACAGTAAGGAGATAGGAGCAGAGATGAAAATTCCTTATGGAAAATCAGTGGGACTACATAAGGAGTAAGGGGAGTAGGATTTGGTCTGAAGCCAGGCAGAACATTTGAAAGGTACCTTGATAACCCTTTGCTCAACCACAGTATCCAACCATTCAATAAATGATTCCACAGTGGCATTCTTCTTCAGAAGGTCCTTCAGTTCTTGGAACACTGTAATAGAGTCATCTACCATGTAAAAAGGAGAACATATCATCGCACTCTATTCTGAACATAAGAAAAAGCCACTCACCAGCCATATGACAATATTGTAGCATGGAAAGGAAAATCAAAGAATTAGAGCAGTGAAGAAATAAGTATTTCCCCAGCAAAGCAAGCACACACACATCCATCACACAAGTATTTTAATTACTTAAGCATTACAATGATACAGGTTGTAGGACAATGAAGTTTTAAAAGAAAAATAAAAGCAAAAGGAGATATTATATTTTCCATTCCTTTGTAGATTCAATCTTGAAAACCTTTCTAATACTACATTTACTAGTAAAGCTTTCTCTGTAATACAGCAGATTTGCAGTGTCATATGTTTCCTTCACATTTTACAAGTTTCCCACAATAGGATATAGTTAATTTAGTCAACTCTCATTTTCATAGAAGTGCCTGAATGATCAGTTATTTCTCTTCTTCTTTTCTTTTTTAACCAGTATGAAAGAAGACAAAGAATGAAATAAAAAATAACTGCGCAAAAAAGTAAGAAAGGGGCAACTCAAATGAAAATGCGAATAGGATTGCAAATCATTAAAGAGAACAAACTTTCATAAAGTAGTAATATTTACAGGGCAACACACTGCTATTCTTTCAGCTCTTGGAAACTCTGATCAACATGACTCCTATGACAAAGTTCTCATTTAATAAAGAAAATGGCTATATCTATTTTTCAATAATATATATGAAAATTAACTGCCTCAAAATTTATGTCACTCTATTCTGTGCATTAAAATAGCTGTTACACTAAATAGAAAATAACACATTTTTAAAGCTCAACTTTCAGAAGAAAATATGATTAATTAAAAAAATCAATTAATTAATTAAGCCATAATGAAATGGAATTTTGGACAAATCTTTCACGAACTGATCCATGCAATATCTCCATATAATTAGGACCAAGTTTCACAAGAGGTTTGCAACTGACATGTAAATCAATTTTCAGCAATCATTTTAAGTCATCTAGCTGGGATGACTTTCCAGCACAAGCTTCTGTTCTTTTAGGACATGCTAGGGCAGCAAATTGGTTTTCCTAACCTACTGAAGTTTATGGTGAATTAGATTAGAGAATGCACAGCCTATGAGTGCCCTGTCTCAGTCAGTCCAAGTAGACTGGTGTGGCATGGAATGAAAGAATTAATTACTTTTAATGGTACAAATATATCACCATGGACTTACATTCACTGTAGACTTCCCCATCAGAGTCTGTGCTCCCTGAAACTGCAAGGAGGGCCTGAGAACCAATGCTATTCAAGTCCACTTTTTCAATATCCGACACCATGGAATTCACCACGTGCTGATCAAAAAGAGCTGGCCGAGCAATCTGCAAGAGAAAGCAAGGTAAAATGCTAAGTGAGACCCTGTTGTGGTTTTGCCCCAGCTGGCAGCTCAGCACCAAACAGCCACTCACTCACTCACTCACTCACTCACTCACTCACTCACTCACTCCCTCCCTACCCTGTTAAGAGCTGGGGGAGAGAATTAAAAGAATAAAAGTAAGAAAACTTGTTAGTTTATAAACATTTTAATAATTTTTTAAAATAAATAATAAAAGTAATAACAACAACAATAATTATTTAAAGTTTAATAGAAATACCAAAAAAACAACACAGAAAAATAAAGTCCAACAAAGACCAGTGATGCAAATGAAAACAATTGCTCACCACCAATTGGCCAATGCTCAGCCAGGTCCCTGAGCAGAGACCCCCCTGCCAAACTTCCCCCCAGTTTTGTTGTTTACCAGTGTTATGTAATTATCCCTGTGATCAGCTATCCCAGCTATGTCCCCTGCCAAATTTTTGTGCACCTCCAACTTACTTGCTGGCAGTGTGGTGTAACAAGCAGAAAAGACCTCGGCTGTGTGTAAACACTGATCAGCAGTAACTAAAATAGCTCTGAATTATCAATAGTTTCCAGTATAAATCCAAAATAAGACCCATACTATGATGAAGAAAATTAACTCTATCCCAGCCAAAACAAGTACAGGCCCAAACCCGGGGGTCATTCAAACAACTGCTCAGAGAAGAGCCTTATTAAGTTTAATTTTATTGTCATGGCTGGGTTTATCACAGATGGGATGAAATAATGTTTCCCTTTCATTAGACTCCTGATGCTCTTCTAATGTACCTTCCCATCAGATTATCTTCATAAGATCACCCATAGACTGTTTTAGTATTTATAAAAGAGAAAAACAAGTCAAGATGAATCTGTAGTGTGTCTACAATTACCCATGAGGACTACCACCTCAAAGCTCAAGATGCTAACACAGAAGGAAGTTCCTCAAAAGGCATTTTATCCTTTTAGATAATCTACAAAACCATCACATGGAGGTGACCCCTAATTGCAGATATCCTGACAACACAGCCTTGAAGTCTCCAACCTGTCACTCCCACTTTTTCTTTTCAAAACTCAAAACTCAAATAGAAATAGAACAATATGGACAAGGCAGCGAATCTTTACTAGACAAGAAGGATCATGTGGTTTTTCCCAATTTGGTACTACAAAATACATATATATTCCACTTGATTGTTCCACTGAAAAACGTTCTTGTGATGGCAGTTCATTATAATCACGGCCTTTTTTCTATCTTCTGGTACAAAGGTTTGAAGTTCTGGTCAGATCTGTTTATGGTCACTTTCTAATTTCATAGCTAAAACTACATGATTTAAGTCTTCCTCAGCTGAAGGTCAACCTTGAAAAAATAATGCATTGTATTTCTTAGCCAGAAAGGTACACTGAATAAAACTGACACATTTTTGAATGTAAAATATTCTGTTTACCTGTGCTAGGTGTAGGAATGATGTCTGTCGTTTCAGGGAGGAAACAAATCTTCGTGCAATAGGCAATTTCTTATCTATCAGGCTTTCTGGTAGATTTTCCAAAGAGGAAGCAACCCACTGTTCCCAGTTTTTTGCAAAACTTCTTATATCTGCTAGTAAACTAAAAGGGAAACAAAAAGTGATTTGGAGAATCACCAATAAAAAATTGTCTGGCAATAGTTTAAATAATTGGGTTTCAATCTATGGCTAACAGACTTCTGAACATATCTGGAAATTCCTCCTCAGGTGTTACCAAAAGAAACAGGAAATGACCAATCACTGATCTATATATTGACTATGTATTAATTTTTACCTCTTCTGAGAAAAACTGTGGGCCCATTGTGATACTAAAATGTTATCTAATATTTTAAGGCTGTTCTATAGCTGCCCTCAGAGCTGACACTATTTTGCCATGCATACTCTACTATTCTAAAAATGAGCATAAATACTGTGAGGAAATTTCTCTGGAATACAGAATTACTGGTATTTA
Source organism: Bombycilla garrulus (assembly GCA_013400315.1). NCBI lineage: Eukaryota > Metazoa > Chordata > Aves > Passeriformes > Bombycillidae > Bombycilla > Bombycilla garrulus. The sequence goes on from VXBU01005402.1 coordinate 41,644, forward strand.
TCCAGAATATGCCTAAAAAAATCAGAATGTACTGTGATTATTTTCAAATACCTACCTTTCTGGCATTTCTTGCATTGTTGCAGGGATGAGTACATCTGTAAGAACCTTCAAAAAGTTAACAGAAAATGACATCATGCTTCCACTGGCCATTTATTCATTCATTCATTTATTCATTCATCCATTATTCATTCATTCATTCATTCTTGTCTACTTAGATTGCAAAGTGATAAGTACAGAAAATTTACACAGACTAAAGCCATTCAACCTACTGTCCAAATATTTATATGCCTAGATTTTTCCAACCACTATTAGAGAGCAACATATGAGATATTTAGATACTCAGCAAGCACCCATTGTATATCTGATTGTATATCTTCATAGCAGTAAAATGAGAAAAAAAACCAAACAAGACAAGCTATCCCCCATGTCTTAGAGTAGAGAAATCAGAAGTGAGATGCATAAACACTTTGTCTTTTCTAGCATCACCAAGCCTCTGTAGAGCAGATACTCAAGCACCTCCCAAGTCCTTTGAATGCTCTTTACTGTTTTTTCTATACCAAACTGGACATGGCACTTCAGGCATTCAGTTTAGCCACAGAGCTCCCTGCAGCTAAATGTGGAACAGTTTTGGCAAAAAACTGTGCCATCTGGCATGCCTCCTAGGGAATGTTACTGTGGAGGACAAAGTTGTTAGACAATATTCCATAAATCTCCTTTCTCTGTTAATGTAAATGCTTTGATAAAAATCCAATATAATTCCTTCTTCCTTCTGTCAGCTGTGATGTCAAGAATATCTAACATTATTATTGATAAGAAATAGTGAGAGACAAAGAAGAGGCACAATAGCAAATTTATGAAGTTTTGAGAAATTCAGTCTTATTCAATTTATAATTTAATGTTCCTCTAGTATTTTTTCTTCTGTCACATTAAATCTATCACAAACAAAGTTAATATTGAATCTATTGAGACAACACATTTAAAGCAGGAAAAACCTCATAAACTCAAGGTACATTATAATCTCTACAAGTAAATGAGGCTTAATGACCCATCTCCTGGGTAGTAATTATGATTCTTGATGCTAATTACCTTTGCTTTACTATGCTAACTAAAACCCTTCTTACTTTACAGCTTTATATGCTTCTAAGAAATACACACTTTCATATTTTCTGGATTTCTCCCCCCTCACACACATTTTGGTACAGTAAAGAAAGGTTACAGTAAGGCATCAGGGCTAAAAAGCTTTAAGTCTTTTGCTTTGATTCGTTGGTGTAACTAACTATTAAGCCAGTAGTTATTTCTTCTTGTCAATATGTGACGTGAAATCTGTTAGAGAGACCCTTATATGAGAACCCTTTTCTATTTCTATAGCACATCCTATCACAGCAACTTAAAGTACTTTGCATCAACTAAATAATCATCTGATCTGACTTTCCAAATGAAAAACTCAGGAAACTTTGGTGGTATTATTTTGTTTTTTCCCCAGTGCTCTACAACTTATTTCTGACCTTGCAACACTCCTAAGGGTTACTTAGTTTCAACTATTTATGAGGTCAAGCCATGAATTAGGTCAAAGAACTCATATGGTACAAAAGCTCCACAAAATTAGTATTCCTTAATATCTTTTAAACCCAGACCAGTTTAGAGTGTAGCAGTTTTGCTGGTACATCTAGCAGCATTGGATCTAGCAGCAAGAAATGAAAGGCAGCCAGCAGGAGGGGTAAGAATGTCTTAACCCAGTATTGTTCCAGCTTGGTAACATGAAACCGTGGCCTGACATAACCTGTGAGCAGCAGAGTGGCATGTGGAATCACCTTACCGGTGTGCCACAGACTCTCTTTTCTGGTAGAAATTGCAGTAATCTTTTCAGTGAAAACAAGGCTTCAGTTTTCATCCAGGATTACCTTAGTCAGCCTTGTCAGTGAGCACATGAGCATTTCTTCTAGCTACATTCAAGCAAGTAGGTCAGAGTTTTACTGTTAGCGTGCTGCCCGTGGTCACACATCAGGTGTTCAGCTGAGCTGAGACTGGAGTTCAGCTCTTACAGGTGCCCATTTTGTTTCTTGATTTCAGTTGTTTCCTGGCTGATTTACAGCAGAAAGCAGTCATGGCATCCTGTCATTCTATCTTTTTATAGATGCAGAAGCCGTAGTGTGAGTGAGATTATTCACGTAGCTAAATTATTAACTTACCTTATACAGTATTGAGTCACAGACACAGAAAATGTCAATGATGATGGGATTTTCAAGAAGAGGAAGAAGATGGTCAGGCATTCCTTGCCAAAAATGTAGTAGGAAATGCTGGATCTAAAGGAATGGGAACCAGATTCATAGACATAAATTATGCTTTCTTGTTTTCCCATGCATAGGTACCAAGAGTGTGTGTTCAAACAACCTTACCTCTTCAAAGTTCCCATTAATTGCATTATCAAGGACACACTGACAGTGTGTTTTGTACATCATGATAAGAGTATCTACCTGTTTTGGAAGAAAGAAATATTAAACAGAGTTTCTTAACTCTTTCCTTTACTGCTACAGTGATCTAAGTTTCTGCTTTGTGTAGCAAGTATTTAAACACATAATTTAAACTGTATTGCAATACATATTTACAAATAGGCAGCCTGTATATCCAGAAGTGATGAGGACATCACTAATTTCTAGTTTTATCAATAGCTTTATGTCATTTTTATTCAAGCATTACTTAAGTCATCATTTAAGTCAAGCACTGATGCTGTGGCAAGACGTGTAGCATCTGAACCTGTATACACCGTTGTGCTGGTTTGAGCACACATACCTGTATGTGGATAATAAAGTAAGGCAATATCTACATTAGTCAGTCAGATGGTAAAGTAAATTCACCCTTCTGAAGCTAAGATTAATCCCAAAGAGCAGTGCAAGTTAATCATTAGGCTACTATAGGCGTCTATGAGTGTTCTGAAACATCATCTAGTTGGACAAATGAGAAAATAGCTGCCAGTCATTTGGTCAAAGTTTAATCACTGCCTCACACAAACTGAACTTTTAAAAGCAGAACTCCCTTTCATCTCATGAGGCTACTTTATCTGAATGGAGTGCTCCCCTATTAAAAAAAAATTTAAAAAAATAAAGTAGTAATTTTTAAAAATTGTAGCAAATTATAAGACAAGAACTATGCAAACTATTTTAAGGAAAGAAAAGTACTAGCAAAACCATTCTTATGGTCCTGAATCACAGAAAGTTTGTCACAGCTTATGAACTTCTCCAGCAAGCCACTGTCAGATTTTGAATGAATCTGGTGCCATCTTACTGCAATAGGTTCAGGATTCAGATTTCTTTGAAAAGAGACCTTTCTGACTTTCAGAGCCACTTCTCTAACTACTTATCTTTGAAAAGCAATTGCAAAGTGTGAGACTCAAGAACATTTTAAAGAATTGTTTTTGAAAGGAGTTGATGGAAGCATAAAGATTGGGTAAGTTTTCTCCAGAAACACTAAATGAAAGAATTACCCATCCATTTTAGTGCAGACTGCTGTATTTGTGGACTCTCCAGACATCTGAGTTAAAAGCAACTCCTTAGGAGTTTAATGCAGGAGTCAAACTTCATGTATGGGCTGTCTTCAACAGAGTATCTAAATATCTTAGCGTCAATAACCTTTGGTCAGATAAGCTGACGGAGGGAAAAGGCAGTATGAAAAGAAAACAGGAAATAAGAGAACAAGAAATGAGGAAAGAGCAGCAAGGAAAGAGAATGCAAGAGGCGCAGGAATTCATCTTTCCCACAGTCTCCTCATAACTCCGTAAGTCTGACCCCAGACAGTTAAGCACAATGCTGCTGAGCCAAAAATGAAGAGAGAATTAATGGCAAGGCTTTCTCCATTGTTGGAGCAGTAAAAATCAGTTTGTTTATACTGCTCTATTGGGTCTTCAAGGAACCTCAAACACTTGTCAGATTTAAATTTAATGAGAATGCTGTCTATATGAGAGATGTCACTTCATTGATGGAGACTTTAGCAGCAAGTGGTGCACACTGCTGAGTACACCAGTTTTTGGGCTTTCTTTAGGAATGGTAAGATTTCCAGCTAAGAGGGCTCCTTTTGTTCAGCTCTTCCCTACAGGAATCCCAGGCTTCACTACTTTCTCAGAACAAGCTTAGGAGGAGGGACTCGCAAAACAAAAAGATTTAAAGCAACTTATCTCAAACCAGTCACCATAATCACCTGCACTGAAGACTAAATTGAAAAGTTCAAAATGTCTGTCAAAGGATTTCTAGCACAAGGTAGCAGTTTGTAAGGTGACAAGAAACAACACAGATGTAACCTACAGGCAAAGAGTCAAAGACATAAAACATGAAAAATACTTCCAACTGAAGAATTACCCTTAGGATAAGTAATACCAAGTACTGATTTGAGGAATGATTTAAGTAATTTTAAAAAAACTCAAACATGTTCAGATTTTCAGTCGCTTTTCAAACAGTTAATGAAAGAGAGTAAAATTCATCTTCCTGTTTGTTGTGAATTATTTGTTCTGTTCTAATCAGAACAAAATCTACCTTAAATATAAAGGCATTTGTAAAGAATACAACTCTCAGTTATTTGTTTGTTTTGCTCTCCCCGTCTCACATACCATCAGTTTGTAAAATACTGGGTCAGTTAATAGGTAAATAATTCAACCACCTTTCCATTGGAAAGCCGGTTAATCGGTGTTAGTAAAGGTTTGCCCCCTCTATAAATCAGTCACCTCTGTTTGATTATGGACATTTCTGGCTCTTTCATGTCAATACCTCAAAGGCTAAGATATGAAGAAACATTCTGTGACAAATTTTTGATCACTAAGACAGAAGAGAAGGAGCTCACTTTTTACCTTGTCTTTAGAAATGCACCCTTGAAGCAAAAGGTGTTGAGCACTTGGAAACTCTGGGAGGAGTGTTCCAGTTTTGGAACTCAGAGAATATTTACGAGTAAAACCACCCTGAAAGGGAAAGGAGAAAACAGGAACATTGAAATAGCTAATACTGCTACATTTGAAATCAAAAATTAATGCTAGAATTGTATATTATTTCATTAATATCTCAAGGTTTCGTAATACTTGCAATCAGATAATCCTTAAAAATTATTGATGCTTATCCAGATCTGGACACCAGCTCAGGAAGGTCATTAAATATGTGTCTGTATCTGAACTCCGCCAAACACTCTTAAGGTCTCAAATGCTCTCATCCTCAAGAGAAGAAATACAATCTGTGTTATGGTTCTACCCTTACTGGCTGAACTGCAGTTATTCTCATAGGATTCAGTTCAAATCTAAAGAAGACCTTTTGGCTGAAACCCTTTGCTCTATTTTAGCCTAATCAGCCCTTATGTCAAGTCAGTGTGTAGAGTCACAAGCTGGCCTTTTGCGTATTCCTGTGGAAAATCTTACTATTTCTGTGCAGATTCCCTCTGTAGGATGAAATTTATGATCTTGCTTAAGGCATTTGAATGGAACTTGAAGTCACCTTTTCCTACCCCTTTGCCTACAGGGAGATTTCACTGAGTGGGAATGGTAGGTATATAGCGCAACACATAGTGTGAAAGTGTGCAAATGAGACTATTTTTTCTGTAAATGTTGATTAATTAATTGGAGGCCAGTTTCAAGTGAAATTCTCTCAAATACTGAATTCAGAAAACCATAAACCATAGCTGTAACTGACTTATTCAACATAAATATAGCCCTACTTTTATAGGGTGATATGTTTGACAAAACAGGCAGCAAAAAAACAAAAGCGTACATCATGTAAACTAATTTTGCCTGTGCTATCTACTATTCAAACACATATAAAGCTCTAAGTAAAAGAAATTGCAGAAATTTAGAAACATTAGTATTTCTTCATGTCAATACTTTTGCAGTGTTATAATTGCCTATCATTATAAGGAGGGTATATTTTTAACAGGAGTAATTCTAATGATTTTATTATGCAATTACCCATGAAATATATTAAAAGCTCTGATTAAAAGGGATTTGTTCATTTCAAAAAAGGCAGTGATGATGGTGGGAGGTTTAAGAGAAGATAATCTGCAATGTTTTTTACCTTGCTAATGGACTTATACAACTGTGCCTCAGTTCTAGGCTTAATATTTTAACCTGCTGCCACTTGCCCTTTCAATTTAATGCCATCTGTTTCTAATGGCCATTTAACATTAAGATAATGACAGTAATATTATCTGCCTAATTAACCATACAGACTCTAATGGTGCACTAACTGGTTTAGATAAAAGAATTTGCTGATATCTCCCCCTACAGAGAGAATACTAGAAAATGTGATAAAACATACCAGAAGTAAACAGTGTCCCTGGCACTCAATAAGTGTTCATTCAAATGCCATTTACTCAGTATATTTAGACAATCAGTGCTTTAACATCTTTTCAATGTCTTTATATTCCTACTGAGAATTACACCTTATGCAACCCTTGTCAATCTTTTTGGAATACCTAATTGCATGTACTTTCAAGCAAATGAAAAAGCATATATCTATCACCTGCTCACACTAATGAAAATATAATGCCAAAATTTCAGTACACTGAGATTATTATAATTCAGTTTTGACCATGAAAGACCTTTTCTCTCTTAAGACCTGCCTGAATAATTTCAGACAATACTGAGCTAGACAACCAAGAGCTCACAACGATGCGCCCTTTCTCATTTATTTCCACTGACTCACCTGTGAATATTTTTTCTGGGAAGACATAAGAACATCGGGTGAGAAACAAGATGGATTTGTGGGATTGCCAATTCCAAGACAGACTGGGAATGCCACATCAGAGATGGAAAAAAAATATGCATCCATCTATGCCAAAGGAACTAGATATATTCCATCCCAAAAAACCCTGAACAAATGAATGCTTCAGTAGTGCTCATGAATATGTTGGGGCTATCCCATGGCATAGCACTATCTTTTTTTGATAAGCTAGCTGATTATCTGGACAGGGAAAATGCAACAGATCTAATCTATCTGAACCTCGCTAAAATATTTGACATGGTGTCACCATGGGAAATGATCAGTTATGCTGGTGAGAGTGGGGATTAGTAAAAGAATGTAAAAATACTTAAGAAATTTACTCTAGCTGAAATGCTAACAAGTTGTGTTGACAAGGAAACTACTGGGATGAAAAGAGATTGAAGTGACAATTCCCAAAGATCAGACTTGGGGCTGTTCTAACTGAACATTTCATAGATTAAATTGGTTGACATGAGCTAATGAAATCATCAACTGAGGAAGACGAAGAGGTCATGGAGAAAGACATGGATGGTTTTGAGATAATGGTAATAAGGGGGATGAAAATCAATAGAGCAAAACTACATTCGCAGGGACCAATAAAAATGTCTGCTATCAGCTAGGAGCTGCTTATCTGGAAAAGAAAAAGGTGAAAGGCTTGCTGTGTATCAGTTGATCACAGAAGGTATATTTAGTCTAGTAAATTAAATGGTGTCAGGAAACATTCCCAAGCAATTCTGGAACAGTATTACTCAGAATGGCCTTTGGCATTCTTTTGGCCCATGTCAATTAACAGTATCCCAAACACCTCCAGTCCTATTTCAACACATACTGCACATTGGAAACACTTCTTTGTGGCCATGTGGCAGAGATGTCCCCATGTCCTTTTGCAGGTTCAGGAGTTTAAGGGTGCAGGGTATTCCATGCCAGTTGAACTCAGTAGCAAATAAAAACACTGTGAGCAGCCCTTCACCTTTAATGCACAACAATCAGTAATTTTCTACTATAATATGACCAGAATGGCAGTGACTATACCATACCATACAGTAGTAAAAATGCACACTACTTGTGGGGGGCTGGAGAACAAAGACCAACAAACCAAATCCAGTTCTAGGGTTCATCAGAAGGTATGTTTTCAATAGGAATTGGAAACATGCTATTTACAAAACTTCATGATTTATTTTACTCCAAAGATTTTCAAATCAGACCAAGTATGGTGGAAGGCTATAAGGCTGATAAAAAGTAACTCAAAGATGCTCTTTGTCCCATCCAGCAAGAAAAAGCAGCAAAAAGACCAAACAACAAAATGTCATGAAGAGCAAAAAATAGAAAAAGGCAATCAATACTGACTAGGAGGCACAAAATTCAGTTTATTAAAAAAAAATATTTTCAGTTTCCAGCCAGACATACAAGAAAAAGCCTTCTTGCAAAAGTAACATGTAAAAAAATAAAACTAGAACTTGATCCTTTGCTTAAATACAGTTCTGGGTAACTGGATTGGAATGGGAATCCTAAAAGGTGTTTTCCAATCTTATTTTTCTTTGAATATTTAGAGGAGCAAATACTTAGCTTTGTTAAAAAAGGTTATGTGGTCTAATATTTAATGAAAAATAATGTTGCAATTTTCAAAGAAATAAATGTGAAGGAAACCACAGGTCACATAATATTTTTACTACAACAGAAGTGAAAGGAAACAATTACAGCACTTACCTCATTCTTTAGCTTGCTTCCAGAGAACCTTTGAAAGTAAACACATTTGATTATTGTTTCCTAGACAGAACATTTCTAGAGATTACATATATGTATGATCTATTAGAAAAATTATCATATATTCCCAAATGCAGTTGCAGGCTTTTATGGGGTTTTTAATGTTTGTTTTGGTTTTGTTTTTTTTTTTCTTAACTTCTTCCACTGATTTTCAGATACCTGGGGATAACAGGAAACCTACTGATGTCTTATAAAACATGAAGATTAAAACCACTAACTAAACACTTAAGTATAAAATCCAGTTTCACATTTTTGTTCGGATCTTTGCCACTTCACAAACAGCAAAAGGGTAGCATAGGTGCAAGTCCATAATAGCTTTATATGGAAATATATCCAGTTTTTAACAGAGTTGAATAAAATCAGAGTAGAAAAAGTATATATATACACATAAAACTTACATTTCTTGGAAAAATTAGGAAATCATAGTGATTTCCCATTCTTTTTCACTGTGGTACTATTTTGATGCAATGAAATAAATTTCTGAGATAAAAGATTCCTTAACTGGCAAAAATGTTTTGCAGTATAGTGAATGTCTTATTAAGAGTCCCATTGAGAGATTCCCAATGAAGTCATTGGACTATCAGACAACATTTTTGTGCAGAAACCAGAAATAACATTTTAAAATATAACTACTAAAGTAGTGAATGTGTAATAACAGTGATTCTAATGGGTCAGTATAATGATAAATGTTGTTTGATTATTGTTATTTCCTGTACCACTAGCTGCCAACTGATAAGATACTGCAGGCAATATGAAGTCTCATAATTATTAGTGGCAATATCATTGTTTCCTGCTGTTGAGATGCTCTCTGGCTGTTTCCCGCTCTCTGAGATGCTCTCAGAAATCCAGAGGCTGAGCAGTTGTGGAATTCCTCCTGCTCAGGCCTGGCAGAGGTGCCTCACAGCTCCCACCAAATGATAATCCAGCATATGTTGCCTAGACAGCTCCTTTGTGTGTTGATAGTTAAGTATAAATGAAGGCATCACTCAGCTGATTACAACATGGATCTAATTAACTTCAAGGCTAGATGTATTTGTTTTGGACTCTGGATTTCCACATGTTCAGCAAAGTGTACACTGCTTGTACAGCAAAAATGTGAGACAGCATCTGCTAGCTGTCCTCTTCCAGAGCCTCAATGACTAGAAGAGATGTAAAGGACAGATTTATGGATCACTATATGCAGCAGCCAGGAACTGGGAGTTTTGAATCCCTACACTGCCTGATTCTTTCATTATCCAGAAGCTTGTTCTTAACCCCAGGCTACTGCATCATTCTCTTCACACAGAAAAATCCAGCTACCGTGATGGGCCAGACTGTGCAAAATGAGCATCTGAGCTTCTGCTTTAATTCAGATAGGGAGGCAGTTAAACTACTGGACCCTGAAAATTCAACATCTCATACAGGATAGCACAGGTCCTAACACAAATAAAAGGTGCCTAATTAGTGAATCTAGTGAGTAGTCCTGAAAATCTTAGAGAGTATCTATGCCATCTTTATGTGACTATACTTGCAGAAATCCAACCTTGGGGAATTTAACAGAACCTCCACTTTCTTTGCACTCATTGCTACTATATTGTGCCTGCCTGACATAAAGCTGAGGAGTAAGAATTATAACACTCCTTTAAATTAAAATAACTGTATTTTAGTCAACAAAATGGACAATTTGTTCAAGATAATTCTGTATTAAGAAAGAAAAATACACCGTGTACCAGCAACACCACCACAGCTCTGGATACACACCAGACAAAGAAACAGAATATTCTGATCTATTACACTCTCAGTACTACTGTGGAGAAAACCCTCCCTTTTTATGCATCATTGGCAGCATTACCTTCAATTTTTACACTTGTCTTATTGTTTGGAAAAGGTCTCTTTGGATATAACTGAAATTTGCCACCAGTCAAATTTTCTATGTGTGATTATAAACTCATTTATTCCATTCCTTTCTCAGAGTCACACTTATCCAGGTATACTGCCACAGACAATGAAAGCCGTCATTCAAGCCATATGTGAATAGAGACATTTGTTTTACAAACTATTAATCTTTGGCAAACCAACAGGCAGCTATCGTAAGGTATTGATCCTGCTAGCTGTCCCCTAAATAAATATAATTAGAGCTTCCTGGGTTAGGTTTAAACTGATATTACCCAGTCAAAGGACCTGTAAATATTAATCTACACTGACCCCTCCCTCCTGTGCCACAGGTGCCAGCTTCACACCATTCTCCAGATGTTTCATAATGGAAAGCTGTCCTGGGGAAAGAACTCACAGGGTGACACACTGGCAAACAAAATCAGACAAGTGTTCTGGAAATGGGATTTTGGTCCCCCATTGAAATTTTAACAAATGTTCTGCTGTTAAAAGTTGATCGCGCTGCACTGAATGTGGTGGGGTCAAACTGGAAGACACTAGCAAAATATAGAGATCAAGCTTTTAAACACTGAGATAACCAGCAATTCTAGTTCTGGTATAAATAAAAATTAGAGTCCTACATATAGTTATAGTTATAGTTAGTTATAGTTATAGTTATACCTTCACTGATTAAATCTCAGAAGTTATTTTACCTGGTTAAGCCCTTTCCAGAATACACAGAGTGGTAATATGCACTGCTCTCTTTAATGCCAATTCCATAATAGTGATACCTGCAGGGAGGAAAAAAAAAAAAAAAAGAGGAGCGTTTATAAATGACATGTCAAGTAAACCAAGCTGCCAAATTGAAAGTAAAGCAAGCTGTCAGACTGATTTTAAGTGCTTTCTGAAAACTTTTCTTAACAGGGTCTAACAAAAACGGGTACAGAACAAAATCTAGTCTCATAGAAAAGAGTATTGTCATGATTTGATCCAAAATTCAAGGATTAAAATTAAAATACTTTCTCTTTTACTGGAAGAATGTAGACAGAACGGAAAATCCAGAAATATGTTACGTTTCTTTTCCCTAATATGTCTTCTGTTTCACTTTACTTCATTTGTTTGAAAGGGTGTTGGGTTTGATCTATCATGTTCATTTTATCTTGCTGGCCACTGTTACATTTAAGACAGTCACTCAGAGCCTTTCTCAATTGCAAATAGCTTCCCAATGCACCTTATAACTTGGTGTTCAATCTCCTATGACTAATAATGATAATATGTCATTCATTCATTCTTCTGTAAGGTCGTAGGCTGATTAACTCTAAATTATTAAGCCAATTAGGCACTTCCCATCCACATTTGTCTCCCCTATTGTTCTCAGGGAGATTACTGCTCTCAAAAAGAGACTGAAAAAGGAAGCATGCCTATTGCTCAGCCTTTGCACTGCTTACACCTAGCAGCTTAACCAAAGATGCAAAAAATGTTGGGTTGGTGCTAAGAAAACTGTCTGTGCAGTAGCTACTTACTGCTTTTCACTGATTTTGCTACAGAATAAGTATATTCTCTGAGAGAAGGGCAGGAACACAAGTTTGGGGCAGCTCTTTCCTTACTGGTCATAGCAAAATTTGCTTGAGTTGATCTGTCAATGTTGATAGGCCCTGTCTTATAAATTCCACTCAATAGATTTAAAAACTGATTGGGTTAAACCAAATTTGTCTAAGAATGTTACGGATAGAATATAAAGGTTAATTTTCTTTTTACTTAAACTAGCTTGAAAGTACCATAGCAGCTGGCTTAAGTGAGCTGCTTCAAAGTTGCAACACACTGCACCAATTTCACTGAAACTCCCCAAAAGCTTGAAGAAATGCATTCTTAAGACACAAAGCCTCAGCAAATAGTTTGTAGAACACATTAACAAAAGCGTTAATCTCATCTCATCCCTGCTGCTCCTGGTGATGACCATTAAACAAAAAATCACAGTATTTTGTTTGTTCTTGTATGGAACTGCCACATGTAAGAACAAAACCCTCACATGCTTTTTATTTACAAAGCTGGTAAAAGGCATTAGACACAAATTATGCCTAAGAAAACGTTCATTAGGATGATATATTTGCCTAGCCTAGGTAGCTTCGACAATCTCAGCTGAAATAGTTTTTCTGTTTCTGGACAATCTGTTGTGTGCATTCAGGATTTTACAGCCAAGAAACATGACAGAAAATGCTACCATTGCTTTTACTGCTTTCCTGAAACTGGTGAGTCCACGTAACATTGCTAGGTCACTGTGGCACCTGCCAACCCCTAGGAAAGCCAAAAGTGTCTCCCCTCTTTCCTTACTGTGACACAAGAGGTATTGAAAATATACATGTAAGGATTCTTTGAAATAACAGCATTTACTTAGCCTTTACATTGCAAAGGGTGTCCATGGAACAGGATGGAAAACAGAATAGAGTTGTGGCTGTTTCTTCAACAATGTTATCTGCCCATCTGTCATTGGCCATGCAAGCAAGCAGTTGCCCACATCTCATTCCAACAGTTTAAATCTTTCAGCATCTATCACATGCCTTTTTAAAGTTCTAAAATAAAAACTTTTACACTTTGGCCATAAATTTGTCATTCCATCCAGTTAAGGTTGGAATGGGCCAGAGGCAGGGAAAAGCATTACTTCTTTACTAAGTTATGATTCAATATCTAGATTATTCCACATCGAATTCAATATTAATATATTTGGGCTAGAAACAGGAATTGTTGTATGATTTTGATTCTCATCTATCCAGTGGTAAGCAATATACTTGTTCCTGCTGGAATGTCCAGGATACCAGACTGACCACTGAGACATCTTGTTATGTGGAGAATATATTTTCTCAGTACATATTATGTGTGTATTAAAGGCACAGCAGGTATCATTCTGCTTTTCTTCAGTAATGTGTAGTTTTTCACAGTAATGTGACTTTTTACTGCTAAAAAATACAGCTTTCCATTCACAACACAGAAACTATTAAAAGTAATATAATTTTGCTTTTTAAGCTCTGTCTGGCTTACTCCATAGAGTAATAGGGTATGAAGATTATTATTCTCTTACAAGCCATTAGTTGAATAGCTTATTTTGCATTCCCTGTTGAGAATAGTATACTCATACCACACACACTGACAACATCTTTAACCTACATCTTCAAATGTCTTCCTTCTGTCTCTTTATGTGCATATTTTTATGTGTATGTACAATATATTTGTATCTTCCTATTTATTATTTCTATTGTGTAATTAACAAAATGCAATCAGTTACTACAAGGAATTTACTCTCAATTTTTGAAACAAACATTTTATAAAACAAGCTGAATTACTTTTCTCTTTTAGTTTCAGTGGTTTGATGTAACATATGTTCCTACACAACTTGAAGCTCTGATTTTAGCATACACTGACACAAATGATAGCTGATAAGGAAATGATAGGCTTAAGCTGTTCAGGGACTTGCAATAACCTCTTATCACAGGGCCAGCTGCCATATCAGTTTTATTAACCCACTAAATCACTCCTAATAAATAAGATAATAGTTTTCAGACATGATGGATAAAAGCTGAGATTCATCATTGATCAAAGTCTACAAAGAAATTAAATTGTAACTTGAGCTCAAACAGTCTTCCATGTGTATGGACCGAGCAGTTTGTACATTTTTCCCAAATAGCTGCTTCAGGTGATTCATTCTACTGTGAAAGTTACAGCTGAGTTCTAGCCTTGATCACAGTGTATTCAAAATTACCAATGAAAAAATGTGGATTCAGAACAAAGAACTGTTGCTTATAAAGTACTAATCTAAGAGAGCAGTTTGCAGTATTTATGGTACTGCATCTTCTTCCACTTAGCAGAGAGAAAACAGAAAATTTCCCTTACTTTCAGCTATGTAGAGTGATTAGCACGGGCATGAGAGATAAATGTATTTTGTTAACAAAATTGTGTCCAATGGGTTGGACCTTCTTGGGCAAATGTTTAAATGAGTTTTAGTATTGACAGTTGTTACATCCAACAACACAAATGGGTTGTTGGATGTAAACTAAGAGAAAGAGAGATTCTGACTGAAATTCTAGGAATCATCAGACTCAGTTTTAAGTTTGTCCTTTGCCCTGAACTAGAGATAACAAATGCTGTTTGAGAACAGAGGAAGAACTAACATTTGTGTATCTCACACCTTACAACAGCAACTGTATTCCATATGTTAGTGCAGGATCTTTCCCTCAAATCCAATTCATGCTCATGAGGACGTCAGAAAGAGCTTGTTTCAGAGTGGGAGGAAAACAATTTCCATCACCTAGAAGATGATGGAAAAAGGAAATTCTTTTCTTTGCCTTCTTCTGACCACAGCCAGGCTCTACCAATAGATTATTGTGCAGGCACTTTTTCCCCAGGGTGTTAACTTTTCTCTAAATTTAAGAACAATTATTCTACTGGAGAAGAATTGTCTTCTTCCTTTTTATGCTTTTGCAGCATCTGACTCTATTAATAGAGTCCTGGACAATGATCAGAGCTTCAGGGCAATATTGCTATATAAAACATCACTGCCAGGAACAGTGAGTACTAATACTGCTCCTGCTAGCATTATATGGTAATAAAGATAGTAGCGGTGGAAATAATACCATGTCACTACACTACTGTGCTTTAAAAAATATGACTTAATTGCTAGTAAGAAATCTCCTACTAGTCCCAGTAACTCAGAAACAGCATATAACATTTAGAGTCCATGCTAACATAAAAAGAGAGTAACTATTAATTTATTGAAACTGACAAACAGTCCTTTAACTTTATTATTAATTTAATGGAAGTATTTCTGTCAATAACATTTGTGCGACTAACTGCTATCTGGTGAAATCAGAAATTCATCTACTCCTCCGTGAGTCTGTAATTCTGAGGGGAACATGGCCCACAACACCAGAGATAGAAAAAAATGATTATCAGAGATCATTAAACTGAAAAAGGGTAGATTTGGATTGGATATTGGGAAAGAATTCTTTACAGTGGGGGTGCTGAGACACTGGCACAGGTTGCTCAGAGCAGCTGTGATCTCTCATCCCTGGAAGTGTTCAAGTCCAGAATGGATGGGGCTTTGAGCAACCTGGCTCAGTTGAAAGCGTCTCTGCACGTGGCACAGGGGTTGAAACTACATGATGTTTAAGGTCCCTTCCAACCCCAACCATTCTATAATTCTATGCCTGTATGATTCCATTATTTATACTGACACTTGTCTATGACAACTTGCTGCTGTATTTGGTCTCTGAACTGGAAATACTGTCATTTGTGACTTGTGAGGTCCTTTTTAGTATAGCAAGATCAAGGTAAATGCATCTTAGCAGAAATGAGAATTACAGAGGAACAGCCTCTGAGGAAAACTGATAAAAAAATACAGAGAAACAAGTGCCAGATGTTCAAACAAAACCTGATGATGCCTCATTCCTTTGAGGAAATTGTTCAAGAACAGTTAATCCATATGAAAATATGGCACACAATACCCACAAGGTCAGTAGGGATATGGAATCTGCCAAAGAAATGTTGGGCATGCGTTATTTCTATATTAATATTGTTTAATGTCTTTGAGAAAAGGGGGCTATAGTGGCACATGTTCCAACACAATTAATTTTGTAGCTATATACATATTTTTGAAACATATTCATTTACTTAATAAAGGTTGACTTACTGTGCTTAAATCATGCAGACACAGGATAAGTTTTGGAAGTTTGGATCCTCATTGGATCCTGTTTATCAAACTCAGAACAAATACATAATGAGCATGTGGGAGATTTCTCCCTTGCATTATCTTATTCACTGTAACTAAGTGGTTCACCAAATATGTTGTGAGCCTGACTAAGAATTCACCATGGCGTTGATGAATTAGTACCTTGTCAAATATTCCTGCATAGATTGCGAATGTCAGATCCCTTAAAATCTTAAAAAGAACACCATCAGCAAAGCTATGTTTACATCATCTTATGCCTGTAATCACACCTTAAGTTCACCACAACAGACAATACACAAGATCCCTCCTTTCCCTAATAAATAACATTTCTAATAGTTGCTCTCCTCAAAGCACCTCTACTCAGTCACCTACAAAAAAAGAAATGAACTTCAGTTCCAGTTTTCGTCTATACATTGCAGACAGTGTACTATCTCCTAAAAGAGATGCATGGATTACAAATTTGTGAAAGACACTATGCAAGAACTATCCTCTGTTAAAACCAACAATTAAAAAAAAAAGAAAAAACCAAAACCAGGAATAGTGTTCTATGAAGACCTTATTTCCTTTGGGTTTTTTTTCATTTTTTATTAACAGTATTTAAAATAAATGCTTGAGACATGCTCAAGAAATAAAATGTCTTTGCAAAACTTTGGAATTTAAATTCTCCCCCACTTTCATTTTTTCTGAAACAAAACCTAAAATTCACAAATGACATCTCATTCATTCTTCAGCAAAACTAAGGCAGAACTAACTAGCTATTTCTTGTATTTCTAAGGCAGGAAGAAAACCAAGTATAACAACATTTAAAAACCCCACAAAACTGTGAAAATAAAAAAATTATCTTTCAGATATTTCTAGTACATTGCAAAGCATTTAGGAAAATGAGTCTTGTACGTTTTTTCTTTTCAGTTTCCTTTTGTTTTGAGCTTTGCTTATAAACTACTGAAAGACAAAAGCAACTTTATCTTTCAAGGCTAAGTAGCTGAAAATAAAGAGTTTTCCCAAAAAAACAGAGTGCTTTGAGTTTCTTCTATTTCTGTCATTATTCTGGTTTTCTATTCTATTCATCAGCAAACTGGACGTGAGGACATATGTGTGTTACCACTCTTTACAACAGTTTTACACTAAATTGTTCCAAAGGATAATACCAGAACTAATAAAAATGTTACCACCAGGTCATATAGAATTGTCTAAGATCTATTCCTACAACCTAATATTTCACAGATCAAATATACAAATATATAGGATACATTATTATTTATGAAATGACTACACTATAGATTGTGTACTTTTTGGAGTTTTATAAGATACCCACAACAAAGAGCAGAAGCATAGCCCAACTTCAATTTAAAACAATGCTTTTTCTGGTGGTATATTTACTTGAATCTATATTGTTACATAGAGAACACAATGGAAGTTGTTAGTCTCGCAAAAGAGAAATAAAATCACTATTTTTAGAAAGATGACCAGCTATAAAAAGACATCTGTATTTAAATTCTTTTCATATCTAATATTTTGACATATATTTGCAACATATGCATGGGTCTATAAATGCAATGACAAGATTTAGAAGCTTAATCTGTTTAATTAAAAAAATTATGCAGGAATGTTTTCAAACTTAAATGCTTGAGTTTGAGTATCAGTTTCACCATGTACATGGAAGTTATCACTTGCTGTGTACAATCTGAATAAAGTCCCTTGCCAATTAGTACATATTAAGGAGACATGGAAATACATATGATTCCTGAAATGTGTTCTATAAGCAGATACACACATAGCTGTGCCTTACTTTGAATGGCCCCTTGTTCCAAGCCGCCTTGTGGTAAGAAGAGGAAATTTCTGGCGAATGGTCTAAAGAGAAAATAACTGCATTAATTTCTAACACCGGTAAACTTTCTTAGCAATCTGTTTATAGAAAAATAGTAGTGTAAATATATGGTCTAAGGTAGTTCAAGAATTAACATTTTTTATACTCATGGCACAACATAAACGACTAGGCTACAGTTTCACACTGTAGGCTTTCTTCCATCCTTGTCCATCTTGCTGTGTATCTCCAGTCATCCCACCTGTTCTCCCTTTCTGTTTTTTGGGGTTTTTTTTCACTTTTACATTTTGAATTCTAGTTTTCTTCACCAGAATCCAGTTATGTTCAAGTTCCTGAAGTACAAATGCACCTTTTGCTTCAGAGATCTAAACAAAATGAGAGGAAACTCTATCCTCCAGGAATTCTGTTTTCAAGGTCAAACAACTAGAAAGTAATTGATTTTTTAATTTGAAAGTGTGAGCTGAAAAATTAATTCAGTAATAGAGGTAGATCTAATAGATATGTCTAATAGACAGATCACTGTCAAAACAACGTTTAAATGGAACCTATTGCCTTTCTCATTTATACTGAAACTGTGTATGAAATTTAGATATCCTCTTTTTCAGTATATTCAGTTCGAGAGGAATAAAATAGGAAATGAGCATGAACCATTTTAATTTTAAATTTTAAATCCATTACTATTATTTAATTAAATTAGTGCATTTTGCTATGTACAAACCATTACTAGCCCAGTAGAGCTTAAAAAAAAATCCTTGAAGCATTTTTGGTTTCCTGTTTCACTAAATACTCAGGATTTAATTTGGAGAGTTTACATCTCTCTTTCATTAAATTACTTCAGGATTAATTGTAAGGAAGGGTAGAAAAGAGAATGAATCAACAATTTTTCATTTGGGATCTCCTTGTGTTATTAATTTCTTTTTCCCTTCTAGTACTGCTTGTGTCATATCTCACTTTACACTGCCTTTAGTATAAGTATCTTCCATGTCAGATCTGGTTTTGAGGAAAGAACTCATTAATGTTGTGAACAAAAAGGAAAAGAAAAAAGCAGTCAGAGAAAATGGCTTTTTGTTTGCTTGTTTGTTTGGGTTTTTGTTTTGTTTTGGGTTTTTTGGGGTGGGGTTTTTTTTTTTTTTGGTGAGAGGGTGTTGTTTTTTTCTTTTTGGAAAAACCACAACAGTAAATCAAAGGGAATTTCAGCTTCAATCTCCTAAAGGTGCTGTTCAGAAATGCCTTCATAGGAGACGGTGTAGTTACAGTTAGTCTGATTAGCAGTAGAAAACATGAATTTCGGAATAATTTTTACACTGGTGTACTAAATTGTGATTCTTCCAAACAACTGATCTAACAAATTATCAAGGCTTTTACTTATTACCTTCCCAAAAGTTGCAGCACAGGCAGGCTCCAGCTTCTCTTTTCTGCAGAAGTCTAAATAATGTGCATAAAGGATGCATCTTGGTAAACAAACTCCTTCACAAACAATGTAGTTTTCTTCCAGCCTGTGTAGAGAAAGAAACTGCCAGAGTAAGAAGCAACATGCCATTTCTCCTGATTGCATTTTCCAGGTCTTGGTGCTGCTCTCTTTTATTCGGTTGTTCTTTTTTTTAAACTTTACTGAAGAATTCCATCAGTGCACATAGATGAGTTTCTCCTGATCATGACAGGCACTATAGACAGACTCTACACTTGGTGCTTAGGCTAGTTGCAAAATATGGAAAACCTGGAGCCAGATCCCTGTTCTCAATGAGTCTTTTTCAATGTCTGGACTGTTTTGCTTTATTTAAATAACTAAATAATCATCACCTAAGAGCCAGCCTTAGTCTGAAAATAAGAGCCCTCACTATGAAAGACCTGGGCTTAAGCCAGTTCTTTGAAAGGATTTAAGAGTAGGGACTTGGACTTGCACCTTCTGTCCCACTGTATCCTCAACACCTGAGCTAAAGTCTCTTTTCTTCCTCCTTTTGCTTTTTAATTTCCACTCTGGACCTGGAAATGCTTCAAATCACAATGAAAAAAAAAACAAAGAACAGTATTTTTTTTGAAGAAGGTGAATTTCTATATATCTTCCCAATCAGTTTACAGAATACAAATGCTGAGTGATGGTCATTAGAATAAAATTTTTAAAACTGAAGCAAAAACCTGACTGTTTTCACTTGAAGAGAGCCCTTGGTAACAGCTGGGCATTTCTCTGTCCTGTTGGTTTTTTTCTTTATCATTTTACATTGTTCATTACTCCTGGGATGATGTGTTTCTCAAATTACACAAATTTGTAAGAAAATACTGTGTAGTAAGCACTGCATATTGAATAATTTTGCACTGACTCGCCAGACTTAAATCCTTAACTATTTACACTCAGAAGTCAGACGTAAACTAGAAAAACAAGCTGAATAATTTGGATTAGTCTAATTTTTCAAATAGAAGGGGAAAAACCTCTATTGACAGTCTGCATTTCATGATAAAGTTCCCATTTAATTCAATAGCACTCTTCCCTAATTTCAAGTATACTTTAATATAAACATTTATCAATTAATGACTGCAGAATTTGATCTCTTATTTCGTTAACTTTTTTCCCAAGATAAAATAAACCAAAGTTAGCGCCTCAATAGGTGGGAGAACATAACGTAAAAGAAAGTGAAAATCTAACTGTCACTGCCTTAAAGGATAATCAAAGCAGCCATTCACAAATGCAATTCTTAAATAATGTTTCATTTCTACATTTTGATGATACATTTAATTGATAGCCACATAGTGTAAGAATCTGACTGAGACTTCAATTAAGTGACAAACCTTTGATAATTTCAAAACTCAGAAATTTGGGGATGGGTGTCCTTATTTGTAGATGAGGCTCATCCAAAAGAAACCCTCAAAACAGAAACAGAAAACAAAAACCAGCTAATGAAATACCCCAAAAAAGACAAATGCTTTCTAAAAGAACTGTGAGATGCCACCCTCCTTGCCGGCTCAGCTGTTAGAGAAAGGTCCCTGTGAGCGTGACGGACCCGCCGGATCGGTTCTGGAGCCCCAAGGGCGGGCAGCGGGGGCTCTCTGGAGCCCTACCATTGCAGGGTGAGCTGCGTCTGCTTCTTCTTGTCCTTCATGATCTGCGTGATGCTTTTCTTCGAAGACGAGCTTTGGTCGGCGGCTGTCAGCGCGCCGTCGCGAGCATCCGCATCCTCTTCTTCCGAGGAGAGGGCTTCGCTGCCGAAGTGTGTTTCTGGGCACCGCGGGGGACAAGAAGAGAGACCCGAGGGCATCGTTACGGTCCCGCAACACGCCGCCCCCTTCCGCCCGCCGCGTCCCCGCCCGAT
>VXBU01005402.1:63241-95423 GCA_013400315.1 Bombycilla garrulus
CGGCCGGAGACGGTGTCGGCCAAGCGCCGCCGTGAAGGGGAGGAGAGGCGATGCGGGGGCGGCAGACGGGAACAGGTGTGCCCTACGGCGCCGTCCAGGGAGGTGGCATGGCTCCCCTGCGGGCAGGGACGGCCCGCCCGCCCAGGGGCTCCGCCTCGCACAGGGCAGCAGGCGGCTGTCGGGCGGCAGCGGGGAGGTACCTCTGTCCCTGCCTCCGCTTCTCTTCCCGCCGCCGTGCTCGGTCAGGCCAGAAGGGGACAGGGCACGGCTGAAAGCCGAGGAGGTTCGGGGGAGCCGGCCAGGAGCGGATCTGCCGGGGATTTAATGATTAACTCCCGCCGGCGGTGGCTCCGGCTGTGTCAAGGAGCAGCTCCTGGCCCGCCGTGGCCGCGGCAAGGGGCGGCCGCGGCAAGGGGCGGCCGCAGGGTCCCCTCGGCCTTTCAGGGCAGAAGGCGGCCGTGCTCTGCGCTTCGCAACAGCCTCCTGACAGCCGCAGGGCTACTCGTAGGACCCTTCTGGACGCTATCTATCACATCGTGAACAGCTGTTTTCCTTCTTCTCTCTTCCAGTCTTCTGTTGCACCTCAAGTCATTGATCCCACCAGCACCACAAAGCAGCAGAGTATGACCACTTCTACTCGTGCACAGAAGCATTGGCAGACCAGCTATCATCTCTCAAATTCATATTTAACAAAACCCCAGGCATGCCTGTATCTGCTGAAAGGCCCAAAACTTCATAATGAAAATAAATTATGGACTTCAGACCCAAGGCAGATCTGTGAGAGGGTCCCAGAGTCAAAAATGGCATTTAGCCTGATCTTTCTGCTGTTCTGCTTACACCTCTTCCCTCCACTGTGTAAAATGTGTTTCTTTTGTTACCAGTTACTGCATTCACCTTTTCTTCACTGTTTCTGTGTTCCCTTCTTACTTCATTAAGTGGTTATATGTGGCTTTGACCACAAATGCCTGTGTCAGTTCTTACTGTAGCTCACTGAGACAGTTCAACATCTTGTTCCAAGGGCTTTGTTTCAGGCTCTGACTTTTGGCTGGCCTGAGCACTTGGCACAGGTGCTCACAATGTGGTCCACCATGACCAGTATTTCCACAGTATAATAAAACCTCTCAGCTGTGTATTGTTGTGTTGAATCTTTTGTGATCAAAATCCAATGTGATGTTGAACATAGATGTTTTGGTATTATGGAGCTAAGTGTATCTATTTGTTCTTAAAGGACAGGATCCTTATGGTGCCAGAATATCCTCAATGACACCAATGAATTCTATCCATCATCATCAACACAGACATTAAATGAGTAAGGGGTTCAGCCTAGGGACCAACTAGTTTCCACCTTGTAGCAACCATCTGTAATCCTGCTGAAGCAAAGGAGAGGCACCAAAAGCTATGGCAGGTGGACAATTCTTCCCTACATTTAAGCTCCCTCTTGCTGGAGTCAGCAGTCCACTGGAAGGTATGATTTCAGCCTTTGGGAGACAGAAAGAATGGGGCAGGTATAGAATTGGGCTAGCTGAAACCACAAGTACCAAGGACATTGCAGCATTGCTTGTGCCTAGAAATTTTTAATATCATTCTGGGGTGTGTCTGTTGAGAGTCATGGTCCTAACCATATTGTTTATTACTGAATAAAATCTAATTATTAAGTAGAACTGTTAAAACATATATGCATGTATATTTGGTTTTTTTAGAATTTTCCTATTCAAAAATTGTGCACACACACACAGATCTATACATATATATATATATATACACACATACGCACAAAGATGAATGCCAAGTTGGGTGCATGCATCATCCCTGGAATCATTCAAAGTAAGGCTGGATTGGATGGGACTCTGATGTAGTTGGAGATGTCCCTGCACATTGCAGGAGGATTGAACTACATGAGCTTCAAAGGTCCCTTCCAACCCAAAATAATCTTACGGTTCTATAATTTGTACTCAAAGCCTGCAACACCTCTTGCCTAACGTTGTCTCAGAGTTAGTCTAATCTGTTCACCTCAGTCTCCCTTTAGAGCTAGTGGAGAAGAAAAGGTGTCTCTCCAAGGTAACTCATACCAGGCACATTACCCAATGAAACAGATCATCTTCCAGGTCTGTACTGAGAGCCTAGAAAGCCTTGCTTGATTTTAGGAGAATTTTGTAATGATGCAATCCCACCAAAATTAAACAGTCTGTTGTATAGCCTGGAGTAAACGATCAGATACATGTGCTCTGTAGGACAACAGAATTATTTGTTTCTATAACTTACATGTGAAATATCTTTTATATCAGCACTCAGGTATTGCACCTGTTTCCTCTTGCTGCAGTGTTCCTTTTCCTTGTTGCCAACACAGCACATTTAAACAAAATATTTTCAACTTTATTCATATCAGCATGATTTGCCATTAACAACAATCTGCCTGAGGAGTTCTCTGTTTTGAACTGCAAAATGTTTGGAAGAGAAATGCAGCAATAGAAATGTGATTTGTTATTGATTTCTTCCTGTGTAATCCTGCATGATGTTTACTTAGTGTTGGAATCTGTTTCACCTCATATCCTCCCCAGACAAATGAACTACACTGAAGCCCTGATACGGTGTTTATGCCAGGACTGTTTGCTAGGCTCTAACACTTATTTCTTTCCAAATATGCTGATAGTACAATAAAAGTAATTTATTACTTAATACCAGTATTCTACAAGGATATAATAAATTACTTTGTCATTATTTTCAGTGTTCGTCATTCTCTCTGCTTTGACATAGCATGCATCTATTTAGTGCTTTCTGAAACTCCATTTCTGATTTTCTGTGACTCATTGCAAGAAACAGTTTTAATCACCACCAGTTCAAATAAGATCGCTTTCCCATTTGTTTTGGTCCTTTCCACATCTCAGTGCTTACTTTTTGAGAGTATTTTGATCTTGAAAACTAAAAAGAAAAAAGAAAAGAAAAAAAAAAAAATAAAAAAAAGGCAGAAAAAATGGTGCATTAAGCTAAGAGCTCCTGCATTTGACACTGTCACTGGCAGCAAATTTTGAAAGTGTATATCCAAGAACAGATTTTTTTTTATCACAAAAATTTGTTTAGATAAGTATATCTAGTAATTAAACAGCCAAAACCCTGAAACATGCTCCAAAATCTTTGCTTTATTGTTTCCAGTTATTATTGAATCATTTTTTTTTTATAAATTAACTGTAATGATGGCTTGAGAACATCATTCAGTGATAAGGGAAAATTCTTTGTCTTTGCAGTTTTTTTCTGAGCCCTTTTCAAGCTTCTTATACGTCAGCAACTTTTGCTGATTTATCCAAAGAGTTTGCTTCTTTCTGGTGTGTTGAGTCACCAACTTTGTGCATGCAGCCAAGTGGAACCTTAGAGAAAGCAAGGGGAAAGAAAGAGGAGAGCCCTCAAATTTTAGCACTTTTCCATTGTATCTCTCTTCTGCCACAGAGGAGGATGCTTGTAGCACCCACTTTGTCCTGTGGCTTCTCCGGTGCTTGTACAAGAAGAAAGTGGAGAAAATGTGAAAGTGAAGGGAGGGCACCAGGCAGGGGAAGGGGCATCCTTCAGAGCAGGGTTGGGGATTTCTGTTCTCAGTTGGGAAGGGAAGGAGGATCTTTCATAGCTCAGCAGCTATAGCAGGGGGGTACAACCTATACTGGTGCCTTTTGACCTCAGCAAGCTCTGTGAACTGCCAGTCCTAATGCTGTAAAATCACACAAATATGGTTGAATTTTATCTGTGCAGCGAACGGAGTGAAAAATTAATATTCAAAACTATGGAATTGCAATCAGCATAAACTACCCAGGAGGAGAACCATTCAACTCCATTGGGTACATGAGTGTGTGGGTATCTACACAAAAATACCACAAGAAAATAAATTTCTTACCCAAAGGATGCTATGTCCCCCATGCCTGGCTATTCCCACCTTCTTTTTGTAGGCTCTCATTCTGCCTTATTAGCAGAATGAGCAGAATTTCACAGCTTTTATTTTATCACCCTGAAGTTTCTGAGTTTTCATAATGCTGAAATTCTTTTCCCAACTTGGTATGGAAAAGATCCACAAACCTTGCCCTACCAATAACTTTACAAGCAGGGCCAGATCTGTGAAAGCATCAGCTTGTCTGACAAATTAATTCAGCATAGAAGCTTACAGTTTCCTTTATAAGGAACAATTTCTAGCATCCAGTAGATGGTGATGTTTAATAATGTATTTCCTGCTCTGTCTCAAGCTGATAAATCCAGACCTGTCTCTTTGTCTCTTTACATTTGGGTATCTTACTCACTGCCTGTTCCTATGATCTTTAAATTAAAACCCATTCTGTTTTGTATGGAAGTGGGCCTTCTATTTTTCTTCCCAAAGAACAAACTTCAAAATAAATAAATAAACCATATATTACACTAACCCCTTCACAGTTCACATGCCTCTATCCTCTACAAACCCAGGGAGACTCTACACTCTGTAGGTAGTCGAGGTAAACTGTATAGTTCTGACCTTATGTAGCTACATGTAAGCAAAAAAACTCAATGCTTACCTCTCTCTTCATCTCTCTTCAGTTGATGTTGAACAGTTGTCTCAGGTTACTTATCTTGATTTTCAAATGTCATTTTTCAGTATGTGTCCTTTTTTCCTGTGCCAAATTGGGAAAAAAATGTTTGTATTCATATAAGTACATGCTCCTACAAGCTTACAGACTGAACAGCCACTTCACCATTTATGTATTTGCACTGTGCTTTGGTGGGCACATTCAGGAAAAAAATATTAAGGAAGCCAGCAGAGTTTCTCACTCGGCAGCTATTCAAACATCTTGTGTTCCTCTATGAATGATCCAAGAACGGGGCTGAGCTTAGAGTATATGTTCACCCTTAAAGAATTTGAGGGTTTTGAGGGTTACTGCAGATACTCCAAATAGCTCTATTAGCAGCACTTCTTGTATAACTAGCCTATCTGCAAACAACTTCTAAATAGGTGTTAACAGAAGCAAACCACTAAAGTCAAGGGACTATTCTCTCTATGCAAAGCTGAGTCCCGAAGTTTCTACCACCAGCTGGGTCCAGCTCACTAAACTGCTGCGTTCACAGACAGCTCACCACTTCTCAAAACAAGTTTTTGTCCCCTCAGGGTCTCTGTCCACCCTGTTCTTAGCCACACACTCCCTCTGCTAGCATTCAGCACTTGTAGACGCTTCTGTGTCAGTTTCATTTACTGAAGTAACAGAAAACAAGGCAAAGCCAAAACAATGAAGGGCTTTCTGATATTTCAAATAGTTAAATCAGCCCAGATTTGTGATCAGAGCTAGAATGTCGGTGGTGCCACTGAGACTGAAGGAAAAGGAAGGAGGATGATCAGGATAGAGGAAGGAGAGGATACATAAGCGTGGAGGAGAGAATGAGTTCTTCACTTTTGCAGCAATAAAATCTGCTCAACTGCCACAGACCTGTTCATGGGTGATGTGCAAAATGTGCTTTTTAGATTAATGCAGCTACCTTTGAGCAAATAATTGCACACAGTTACTGCACAATTTTACTGCACAATTCTTCATGTAAAACAAACCTCTTCATCTTTCCTTTCCTTTCCTTTCCTTGCCTTTCCTTTCCTTTCCTTTCCTTGCCTTTCCTTTCCTTTCCTTTCCTTGCCTTTCCTTTCCTTTCCTTTCCTTGCCTTTCCTTTCCTTTCCTTTCCTTGCCTTTCCTTTCCTTTCCTTTCCTTGCCTTTCCTTTCCTTTCCTTTCTTTCCTGTCTTTAAGGAATATTTCCAATCTTCTTCCAGCTAAGCATGAACAGAAGTGTGCTGCATTAGGAATCTACTAAGTGCTCTGTATCTGAGTCTAATGTTTTGTTACTTTGAATAATTGTGGTTTTCACTCCAGAATATTTTCTTTTTCTTGAGATCAATTAGCCACACTATACAAAGCCACAGGGACAGTGAGTTCACCTGGAAGTTGCTCAGGCCTTCAATTAATCTGGAATCAAGACCACTGCTTGGCCTTTTGCATATTCCCATTTCTAGCATATGCTCTGTTTTGAGATGCAGGAGTGAGGCTTTGAATGATGAGGGGGTGAGGCTGTTTCCTAGGTGGAGAGACATTCATGCGCTGCTAGCCTCTGTCTTACTTCAGGCAAATGTTTTCTAAGGTCAGGAACCAAGTGTTCGCTGTTACTGTCCCCTGTTTTTCACTGGTGGAATGGTGTTTCCCAGTAATGAAGATGCTATTGACAATTATTTTAAAATTTTGGGACAGAAGAAAAAAAATTTTTTTTACCATCATTAAATACT
The DNA here is from genome assembly GCA_013400315.1 of Bombycilla garrulus. NCBI lineage: Eukaryota > Metazoa > Chordata > Aves > Passeriformes > Bombycillidae > Bombycilla > Bombycilla garrulus. The sequence goes on from VXBU01005402.1 coordinate 69,510, forward strand.
TGGATGATATTTTAAACTGAATTTAATATATGTGTTATATTTAATGACAATGTGAGTGCAATTCAATGCCTGATCCAGAGGCAATAGTATCCTTCCCACTGACTTCAATGGGCTCTTGATTAGGGCGTTATTTGCTAAGTAAACACTCAATAAAAGTTCACTTTGTCACATGTACACAGTCACAGGAGTACTGTGGTCTAAAAAAAATCACAACTCCTTGCTGGTAACAGATTCTGGAATCTGCTCTGGAAGAAAATTAACTCTAATATCTGCATGAGAGGAGTTATGTTGCTTCTATCAAAGATTTAACTTCAACCACAAAGTGGTCATACTGTTTTCAGCACTCCTGAGCAAAAATCCTGGCCAAGGACAAGATCCTTAGGGTAGCTGGGACAGTGGACAGAAAGCCAGGCATGTATGAAACCTTGCATGATGCAGAGGATCTAAGTTGGTTCCTTGATAAAGGGATACTGGGTGTGCTCAGTAACAGCCAGGTTCCTGGTGGTCAGGGTGTTTCCCAAATCATTGACTTTAAATGAACCACCTTGTCTGTTTCCTGCTCTGTTTAATACACCAAGCCAAAGGAGGCTGGGTATCTCCTCAGCTCCAGCCAGCCTGAGCTAGTCCTTTCCTTCACCCAGAGCACCTTCAATGCCACCTGTTCCATCTGCTACGTGTTTTGAAAACACCACAAAGGTCTTTGCTGTGTCTCTTATCAACAGATGGATTCTGTGATTAAGGGCAGAGAACATTTGTGCAGGATTTAGCAGTACATCCCACTGCAATCTGAATTAACTTGAGTTAAGGGCATCCTGAAGTGATGCCTGGGTTACTATGATGGTAGTAAAGGGTGCTCCAAGATACAGGTTTATTCCATGCTTTTAGCATGTTGGACTTACCCTTCACCGGTTCTGTTGCCCTTGTTTGGGCTATCTTCATACAGTTATAGAATCATTACGGTTGAAAAAGACTTCCAAGATTATAAAGTCCAGCCTTTGACTGAATACCACCATAGCCACTAAACCACATCACATAATTTCAACAGCCAGGGGAATTCCACAGAGAAACTTTGTAGATCATATAATACATTCTATTTTGGGGTGAAGAATGATAACACATGGCAACAGAGACCAGCCCTTGGTCTTTATCTAGCTACATTTTTAATTTTTCATATATTTGCATATAAACTTGCAGAAAATATGAATGGATATATCTGTACATTTATCTGAAATGAAATCAATCAAATACTACTGCTATTGAAATTTCTGCTATTGAAATCAATCAAATACTACTGCTACACTTCATTCAAAACAAGGCACTAGGAAATGCTCAGTTTGTGAATCAGAAATAACATAAATAAACCAGACTGAATAAGGGTTAGATCTTTGGAGAGAGAGAAAGGTCTCATGGGAAGGTCTCTCTGGCGACTATGGGTTTTTTCCAAAATATTTGTGTTGGTCAGTGGAATTAAACAATTCTGACCCAAAATTTCACTTTCCATTTATTTTCTTTCATGTTTCCATTAACATTTATTTCCTAATAATGCAATGCATATGCTACATTACCATGTAATAAAACTTCTGTCTTCAAAGACCTTGGAACTTTGCTTTGAATTGAAAGGCATATTGAGGCATTTCTAAACATGATAGTCCCACACCTTATCTGGAGATCTGTCATGTTCAGTCCTGAGGGCTACAGATGAATGTAGCCTAAACATCTCTGCAGAATTAGGTTCTAAATTACTCTGGGGTAATGCAGAAAATAATTTAGTTTTCTGTTTCCTAATTTCTCATTAATGATACAGGACTAGATGTGGCACCTGTGCAGAGACCTTTTTTACTGCCACAAGTCTTGTTATCGTGATATTATGAATCACCTTTCATTAACCTACAGATATGTTCACAGACTCTAATGGGAACTACCATCATCATCGTTCTCATCATCATTATTATTATTATTATCATCCTCAGGTTTTAATTGTGCCTTGATGATTTGTGAATGCATTCATGTGGAAATAATGACATTACCTTTTTTAACCAAGATATTGTCTCAGGAACAACAAGAAAATATATGCAATCTTTCAGTACATAAAAGCGGCTTACAAGAAAGATGAAGAAATACTTTTAAGCAAGTGCTGCTGTGAGAGGACAAGAGGCAATGACTTAAAAGTGAGAGAAGATGTATTTACACTGTATATAAGGAAGACATGTTTTACGATGAGGGTGGTGAGGCACTGGAACATGTTGTCCAGGGAAGTTGTGGATGCCCCATATCTGAAAATAGGGTTGGGTGGGGCTTTCAGCAGTCTGGTCTAGTGCAAAGTGTCCCTGCCCATGGCAGGAGGTTTAGAACTAGATGATCTTTAATGGTCCTTTTCAACTCAAACCATTCTATTTGTCTTAAGAGTGTGCTGCCCTTATTCAAGTGCTTAGACAAATGAATGTCAAAGAATTCTGCATCCACATTTATTCTACAAATTTAGAAGAAGCAGTATCTGCATTTCAGTGTATTAGAGGTAAGGTTTTAATAATTTGGATATTAGATGCCACACAAATATGTTTTTTCTTATTAGTAGGAGTGACATTAAAACAGAGCTCCCCTAGTGGGTGATGGAAATTTACATAAAGGAATTGATGTGAAATTAAAGAAACCATTCTAATTTTAAACCAAACCAAACCAATAAAAAAAAAAAACCAAACAAAAACATCAGATGGAAAAACACTGTATGAATTGGCCTCAAACTCCTTAAGTTCTTTTTTCTTGCTGCTCCTCTGCATTACTTGTAAATGATAGAAACCCCTTTTTCTGTTGAAAGAAGGGGAATCCTTAGATCAACCTATATTACAAGGTTTTATACTTACCCTTTCAGGCTTTAGAGTGGCCCCATCCAACAGAAAGGACTGGTACATGTATCTGTCTTTTAAACATAGAAATATTCACATATCCCTCTAGGAAAATACTAACTTTTTTTTTCTTTTTTTTTTTTATTTTTCAGATAAAACTTGTTGGAACCCAGGGGGTTCCTATGATGCCTTTGGCCGACCCAAAACCTGGTCAGGAGGCTTTTCAGCATTGCCAGAGGTGTCAGGGACCCTGGAATGATACTAAAAATGCCTGTAGCTCTGATTCTAATCCATGGAACAGGTTGTCAACTTTGTATGAGGAATTTCAAGTCACAAAAACTTAGACAGAAAAATAGTAGTAGTTACAAGTAAAAAGAAGAAAATTTGAGTGTATGTACAGGGGGGTTTAAAGCCCTGTACAGGGGGTTTGGAGATCTGTACAGGGGGGTCTGAGGCACAAGATGGAGAATTTTTACACGTGGCATGTTATCTTATGTTCTTCTTCATAACCTCCATCTTCTTGGTGATGCTGGCACTTTTGGAATGGTTTGACACAGATATGGACATGGTGATGTGAGGGGCACGGATCGGTAATTAATGATAAACATTTAATACGTAGTTTTTAGTATAAAAGATTACAGCTCACCCGGGGCGGGCACAGTGTGTCTCTGGACGCGTTTTTTGTCAACCCTGGCAGGGCAGAGAAATCTACTTTTGATAAGGAATTAATAAACTGCCTTGAGAACACGAACAAACGACTCCAGACTACTCCTTCAACAGCACAGGCCGGAAACCTGGACTTTTCTACATATTGTGGGGTCTCCTGGGGCAAAGGAGATCCCCACAAAAACTTCCTTGCTTTTCTATGAAATCATGAAATTTCTGGCTGGCAGTGTGGCAATACCATTTCATCTATGTAGGTCATGGTGGAAGTACCTGAAAATTGCAGAACATTGAATGCCTGAAAATCTACTGGAGAAAATATCTACAAATGTCTGTCAACCAGTAGAAGAAAAATTCACATAGCTTATCTATTTTATTGCTCTGTCCTTGGTTGATCCTAGTGAATTTTTGCTGTCTTTTGGATAGCTGCTGACATCTTGTTTCTTCTTCCAATTAATGGAGGTCATGATAGTTGTTCTATCACCCTCAGCTTTAAAGGCTGGGGGTTTGCAAAGAGATTTAATACCAAACTTAAGATCAAATTTGCTTATGTGCTGGTAGCCTTTTCGTAAGGTATTTCTAAAAAATGTGTATTAACAGAATGTGTGAGAGTAACTGCAGCTTAATGGGTTTATCCATCCTTGAGGTATTTCTTTGAAGATAATTTCTTGTCAAGGAACAGAAATTACTTACAGCAAAATTTTCTTTGCTATTTTCTTGTTAGTCAAAAGTCAGTAATGCAGTATTTTTGTGTATGTAAGCTGTCCTTAAACAATAGTGCACAATGTTCTGTAAGAAGTGTGTAGAATGTTATGTTACTTTATAATATTTTAACAGTGAATTTTTTAGTAGTAAACATTCCCAATGATTTTAATGTGTGAAACTCTTCTTTTTTCCTCAATCTTTCAATCTGAAGGTTGAAGTCAGCCTCCAGAGTGACTCATGGATTTGCTATTTTGGGTTCTTTTTCTTATCTGAAAGGAATTTTTATGAGTGTCACCTGTTTTGCCTGTACTCTTTGCAGGTGCATGTTTACTTTTATAACACAATCAGTTAAATCTTGTAAGGTGAACTGAAATCTTAAAAAGATCTCAAAAGATCTTAACCAAAGTAAATTTAAAAGTCCAGAATAAGGGTGACAATGACAACCTTGAATCAATAAGCATCAAACCTGGACTGAGCTATCTAAGGCATAAAACCTATCTACCTCCAGGAATCTTGTTCCTTGCCTGCAGAGCTCCTCACAGCTGGGTAAGGAGCTCCTAACATCTTATCTCCTGCACAAAGATAAGAAGATTTAGATTCTCAGAAGCAGAGTTCCCCAAGACCTGCTGGCTGAGCTCAGAACTGCCTACAGTAGTTTGTCCTGAGAGGAGCCTCAAATCCCACTTGTGTCTTTTACAGTTTGGCATCCATGGACAAGAGCCAGATGTTGGAAGGGACATCTGGAAATTCTCCAGTCCAATCCCATAGTATCTTTCTCTGTGTCAGACAACTGAGTATTCAGGGAAAAGCTTTGTACATGCTCAATGTGGTCATGTGGTTTCAAAACAGGGACAAGATAAAGGTTTATGAAATTGGAAAGTCAAGACCTGCTCTTTTCCTGGTGTGCCATACTAGGTCCTGTCAGCCAGCACATTTGGGAGACATGGGCTTGGTTTTCTTCTCTATCTGAAGAGTTTTAAATCCATGTTTTCCAAATGTGTTCTTGTTAATGTACACTGAGGAAGGAAACCAAATGAATTCTCTCTTCTTCTTATACTAACATTTGAATAGACTTGAACATTTGGGTGAGTATTTTCATGATACATTTCAGTAATTGAAGCATTCCATTAAAATTAGGGTCCACCTGACTTTCAGTCCCTGCTTCTAAAACCTATTTTCGTTTCTCTTGTTCAAATTACTGTTTAATATTAGCAGTTCTGTTTTATCTCCAAAATGACTGAAGAAAAATGCTAATATTTTTAAAGGAACTTATGTGGGACAAGCCGTACAAGAGTTAAAAAATCACTAAGTGCTATTTACAAAAGTGATTTAATGAGAATAAGCACAAGGTCACCAAGATGGCTATCTCGATTTATGTGGTTACCTGTCCCTTTAACAGCCTGTGTTCAAAACCAACACTCTCAGATCCTCCACAATCAATACCCTTGGAGATGTCTAAAAAGTGTAACTACTTACATTTTTTAATTCCTATTAACCTAATTTTATTTTGAACTGTGTCCCTTATTAATAATACTGAAAGGTGCTTGGCATAAACTTCATAGTTGCTTGCCATTGGCATTTTTGTCTGAGATGATCTCCAGCCAAATTTTCTTGCTGATAGGCATTTCTAAAACCAGATATACTAGGCAATACAACCCCAGAAATTTCTGAATGTGCTGAGTCTCTTAGGAGGGTTCTTGCTGCTCGGGCAAGAAGGACTTTCTCAAACAAATTGTCAGTGACATTCCAGTAAGTATGGGACACTGGAAGAAGAAAGATTTTAATCCCCTCCTTTTATGTAGCAAAGATCTCACTCTAGCATTGAGAGCAGTCACTGGCAGAAGGACCCCTGGCCTCCAGCCTCTCAGGAGAAAACCCAAATACCTAAGTTAAAGGTTTTCTTTCCCTCTGGGTGACCCTTTCACTACAGGGACCAAATATTTGCATTGTCAACAGATGAATGACATTTTTGCTCTCTTGCTTTTCAATTAAAAGAGGAGGAGATGGAAAAAAAGGAGAGAAATAAAGCCTGGAGAAAAATTCTGAAAATATCGTCTCAATAAATTGGGATTGCCAACATGCCTACTATGCTGGCTTTTATGAAAAATTGTCCTTCATCCAACCTCTGTAGCTGGCTATCTTGGCTGGGTGGGATAGGTTTATTTAAAAAAAAAGAAAAACTAGGTACTTTACATCAAATTCAATTTTGGATTGGCTAAAAATATTTCCTGCCAACATCACAAAATTCAAATCCCCTTGATTTTTTCATGTTAAAGTAGTGGTGACTTGAAAATTAATCTAAATATATTAAAATATCAGAGAAAAGCTTAGTGAAATAAACATATCTGATCTGAACTAAGAAAAAAGTAGGCATTAGTTCAAATGTAGGCCCTTTCACAACACTGTTTTAATTTCTTATATCCTTTTTCTAGTATAAACAGCAGAGGTGCCCTGAATATGTGCAACATGGACTATTGACTAAAACACATTCTGTAAAAGAAAATCCTGTGAGACAGCCCAGGTTGTCCCTGACAGTCCAGGAAGGAGGTTGAAGGCACTGCCATGCCCCAGCATCTCAGTTTTCCACCAGAAGTACTCCAACAAGGTCATTTGCATCATGGGAAATTCAACTTTCAAGGAACACCAGGAGACACATTACAACATTATGACCTGATAAAGAAAAACAGGATTTGTCCTTCCTATCATGCAGCTCAGCTGACACCCTCTAGAGGACAAACTCAATGAACTTGAAAATTGAGTTAGTTTGGTTCTCAGGAATTAATGTGAGCTGTTGGCTTCCATCCAAATTCCATTTCACTGTTGATGTATTTTTAATTTTTATCTTTGTTTGTTTTTTATAACGGACCACAAATCAAAATTATGGGTATTTTTCTTCCCATTCTTTAATTTTCATATTTAATATTAATCTATAGAGGTGCCAATAAATAGAAGAATTTTTTAAAGGTACTTGAAATTAAATTATTAAACATCTCCTTCTTTTTCTTTTTTTTTTTTCCTCCCTGTTGTCTAAACTTCCTTAAAAGAAGTTTAGTAAATCAAAATCACTGAGTTAAACACTATGTCTCTATTGATCAAGAAAGCTAGCAATTCTTTAATCTTCTTAATGCAAATAATGGGATTTTATTTGAATGTTGCTGGCTTCTTCAAAAAGGACAATTTCAATTGTCCTGTCTGAATGAAGGGGTGGCTACCCTACTCCTTTGAATAACAGTAAAAATATCCAAAGCTTTTCTTTCTTCCTTTAGCTATTGTGCATGTCTGGCAGATGATTTTGCTATCTGCTGTATGTTCAGAAACAGCACAATTAAAACCAGTTTAAAACAGAAAGTCATGACAAATGTCTTTTCTCCTTTAACAGTATCTGACTGGACGGTCTTCAGGGAAAAGATATTCCTGTTGGGATCTAAGCTATTATCATCTCCAGCTAGGACAAAGAAGTTCCGCCAAAATGTTGGTCTTTGTTTCATGTACAGTGTAGTATCTCTTTGCTGGACAAAGCAACTGGGAGTTGCAAAACTTCCTTCTGCACAAAAGCAGGAAGACCTGGCCAGGTCTAGAGGCTGCAAAGACAAGGTGAGCAGGTGGTCCATTTCCAGGTGTCCACTGCTATGAGGGCACACTCTGTTGGTCTCACACTCAAGTCATACCCAGCTTCTCTTGTACATTTTTATTTGTGGGACCTTTCAATTCTTTGCCAAAAATTTACTAGTCATAAATTTACAAGAGGTCGCCTGAAGTATTAGTGCTGAGGGCTTGACAGGGCCATCCTCCAAACCCCACCAATTCTGGTCCTTCTCAAAGTCCAAGTGGATTAAGTAACCATTTGGTCATGGCAACAGGTAGCTTTAGGGCACACAGAGATACTGGCAGGACCTCTTTGTGTCCTACAATATCCTCTAAAGCCTCCTAGAATTCACCTATGGCTATCACAGTACCTTTGGGATTGTTAGGTTCTGCTTACCTTCTTTGCACAGTCCATTAGAGGCAGCTTTGGGGAGATGATGGTACTTCACAAAATTCCCCTGACTCTTACACTTGAATCTACCTGCCAGGAAATACTCCTGCGCTGACAACTGTGAAAGCCTAGTATTGTGTCCATGATATGTCACTACATTTGAAACAAGGAACTCTTTGTACTGTACAATCATTTCTATTGCGTCTAAATGCTGAAGAAAAAGGATATTTGCAAATGGTTCAAGTCAATTCTGCAGTACTAGATTAGGCTGAGATATCTTAGTAAGACCATTACATACCTCCAATCACTAGTAGTTATTATGAGATATAGGTCTTGAAAACAAGCAAAACCAAAAAACCCTTTTTCTTCTGAAAATAACACTGTGACATAAAATCCGTGCAGTTGACTTGAAAGCATACCTCTTTTTATGGTGTTTTTATAAATAACATGAAATTATGGACCAATTATATGTGATGTTTATTATGTCAACTTCCACTCTCCAAAGTGATCAAGTAAGGAGTTTTTGTTTGTAGGTAAAATCCTCTTTTATAGAAATCAATAAGTTTTTAGAAACTAGCCAGAGTAAAGTTCCTTTTCTGCTTCTAATAATAAACCATAACAAATTTGAAGTTTAAAATTATCAGTACTGTATTTCCATTGATTCCTTATTACAATATTTAGTGTTAAGTCCTTAAAAGCTATGTTTTATACTAATATTTCTTGTGACTTGCTTAAGGAAATGGCTAGCTCCAGTCTTATGCTTTAGTTACATCTAAGTATACACAAGTTTTATATACAGAATTACATGCAAGGTAAAGGGAAAACTCAAGTATGTGGAACCAGGCTTTAGGTCGTATTACATGGCTAGCAAGGAACAAGTACATGAATACTTGCAAGTGAGTGTAACCCAGGGCCAGCATCTGACCAGAGTCAATGCTGTTATAAGGAAAGCCTTTAGAATAGTTGGAATTTTTGCAAGTCAGTGCAGAAGCAGAATAAGCTGCTTCAACATCTGTCCATAAATATGTGTGGTCAGATACATTAAAGAAAAGGCAGGCAGCTCTTTACTATCTGCACTGACCTAGCAGTGAGAATGCCACATGGAGAGAAAGAAGGCAGATGAAAGAAACACAAACTGCTACATTAAAATAAAGAGCCTAAATGTTAACTTAACTAGGAATTAACATTTGCACTTGCAAGTATTTTGTCAGTTGCATTTGCATTTACAAGAAATACTTTGGTTGCAAATAGATATTTTACTATAAAGAGGCTATTGAGAAAACAAGCAAAACAGAGTAATTTGAATAATTTATACAGTATGCATTATGCTTATCAGAAAGAATGCATAACAGACATCCCATTTCTAATTTTCTTTGGCAGTAAATAAACCTTGGTTGAAATTTTCTATGTAAACCTAGATTTTATGCAATCATGCACAATAAATGCTCTGACTGAACCCATCCTTTTGGGAGTGTTTTGGCATACTGCCAATAGAAGCAAAATCTGAAGAAGTCATTATAATAAAACAGGAAATAAACCAATGTCAAAACCAGAGAGGGATTGTTATAAGATCTGTGTCCCTCACACGAATTGGTATTATTTATTAGCATAAGTCCTGTTTCTGTCCTGAGGAGGTTCACTTTGATGTTTAAGGTTGGAGTTTATGAAAGCTGAGAGTCCAGCTTCTGTTTCTCCTTTCCCTGAGTTTCCTTCTGGCACAGCATCTGGTTCCTGTGAATGTGAGGGGAATGGTGTCAGTGAGAACAGCCACTTCCCATTCCTCCCACAGCACAGGAGCTGCTGTTCGTGCTCTGGTGGCCGCAGTCAGATGTGGAAGAAAGCAAAAACAAGGACTAATGTTATTGTTTCCCACTGTTCTGTGTTTATCACATTAACCAGCAGCAGACTTGGCCTGGTTTGTAAATATGGATCCAAAGCCCACTGAAGTCCCTAGGACATGTGCCTAAGAACCATGAATATTAACTTATCCAAATAATTTTTATACAAGGATTTTAAAACATACAAGGGTTTGAGACAAAAGCAGTCTTTTGGTAGTTGGGATTGGGATGTTTGAAACAGAGTCCGATATAAAGCGCACTGTGACAGGGGAATCTTTTCCAATTTAAACATTCTTTGGACCAGACTTTTAAAATATTGTCACAACAGTATAACTCCTACCATATTACTTGATTACTTCTTTGCACACTGCACTCAGTTGGAAGGAATTCAAAACAAGCCCAAATTTATACCAAAATATTTGCCTTGTGTTTCAGATAAGGTAGCAGAGACTTTGAACGCAACATAAGAGATTTAATGCCAGCATTCCCTTTTAAACTCATATATGTTTCTCCCTCCGTCTCCACTCTCACACCCCTGCACCCTCACATTTTATGTGACAGCACTGCTTTAGTGCCTTCAATAAAATAGCCTTGACCAGTGAGGCAAATACAAGCACCCTATGAGGTGTGACCAACTTTTGAGCACAGCCTTTGTCCTTTGCTGCTCTTTACAGATGACACAGGAGCCCTTGCTGGCGCTGCAGCTCAGTTGACTCAAAGCTGGGAGTGAGGGAGCAAATCAGACACATGGCATTTGTTTTCTTTTTGATCCCCTGCTTTGTGGTCAGCACTGACATCGCTTTCTCCTGCCAGAATGCAGACGACTTTGTGGGTGCCAGTTCGCCAGGGGACATCATTATTGGAGGCTTGTTTGCAGTTCACAGTGAAATGCTGCATCCAGAAGAAGATCCCATCAAGCCAGTAATTCAGAATTGTGCTGGGTGAGTAGTACTGGAAATTACACATATAGCAAAGAAGAGGGCAGTGACACTGAACATGTAACTCTTATATTAAGGTCAACAAATTCTTGTTCTCTTGCGTTGCTGAGTCTTTAAAAATTCCTTGGACACGTAAATTAATACAAGAGGACAAAATATAGCCAAGTTACAATTAAAAATACTGCAGCTTACTGAGGAAGGGAATGAGAATTTGATCCTATTTCAATCTTCACAGATAATCAAATAGCCCTGGATGTTTGTGTTTTTATCTGATTTCCATGGAAATGCTAATTTGCTATAGGTCTGAAGGATTCAGCTGGACATCTATTCATTTTTTGTTATGAAGCTGAACCTACATAATTGAAACAGAGGCAGACTATTCCATTTCACCCAAGCTCACAGTAAAGTCTGCCTCTCATCTCTTGGGCAGCTCAGTTATAATCTATGAGAGTATCTTGATGGTGACACTGTAGTTATTTTTGAAATTACCATAATCATTACACTTGGAATTCTAATTGTGGCTTTATATTCTAGGATAGTTTACGTACGGTCATGCATGTTTTATGCATCATTATTCTGTTGGCTCCAAATCCTACTGTGCTTGAAACATCAATATTTCTGGAATGTATAAAAAGGAACCCTGGTGAAGAATTTTATTTTGAGTACATAATAAGCCTTTTCTAAGACCAAGAATTCCAAACATGCATTTTTAAAAATTGAAATACAGATGCAAATCCACAATTTTTATTTGAATTTTACAATTTAATCCCATATCTGACTCTAGTAATCAGCTAGGCATGCAGGTATCTGTCTGGATTTATCTCAAAATGTTGATTAAGTTGATAATTTTGTCTGTCTTCCACTGATAAATCATCTCAAGTCCATCTGAAATTTAATTTAGTTCACAAGATTTGTAATCTTTAGAGAAGCTTGTCTGAGAGGAGGGCTGCTTATATTGTAGAGGTTTGATGCTAGTTCAGTTCTGATTAATTAACATGCACTGGAGATGAGGGGAAATATCTGGGCTAACTTCATCAAGTCTGAAGAGTATTTTAGAAACACAAATGCAAGCACTTGAGACCTTGACCTCTAAAATATTTTCTTCTATTCTGAAATATTTAGTACTTCCTTTTCTTTGCTTCATGCTTTTGGTGAAAATAAATACATTTTTTTTTAAAAATTGACAGGTTACGGGGCAGGTGTAGTGAAATATCTTCACTGACTCTGACAGACGCTTCCTGAAGATATCACTTGCACATTTTCATATATCATGAAAATTAAAAATTTACTACCTTTTTCTTTTCCAGAAAGACACTTTTATTGAGGCATATTTTAAGTTCTATGTGTATTTTATTTTGTCTCCCATTAAGTGAGAAAAAAATGTATGGTTTTTGATCTTTTGTACACTAAATCCAAGCCAATCACAAAACTTAATACCCGTCAGCTCTTCCCAGAAGTTGTAAAATTCTAAGGGATATGCTCAAAACAGAATTTGCTTCACCCTTGCTTCCAACAAAGATTTTTTCTAAAAATACTGCCTGTGTTTCTCTGACAGCTTTGAAATTCAAGTTTTTCTTCAGACACTTGCAATGATACATGCTATTGAAACCATCAACAACTCAACGCTGTTATCTGGAGTTACTCTGGGCTATGAAATCTACGACACGTGTGCGGAAGTTACAAAAGCCATGGCATCTGCTCTGAGATTTCTGCCCAAATTCAATTCTTCTGAGGATGCTGTGGAGTTCAAGTGTAACTACTCAGACTACATCCCAAGAGTCAAGGCAGTCGTTGGAGCCAGCTACTCAGAGGTGTCTATGGCAGTGTCGAGGCTGTTGGCTTTGCAATTAATCCCACAGGTAGGTTTGGGGCAATTATTTTATTTTGGACAGAGGTTCCGATTTACGGTGCTAAGAGTATAGGCTATAATCACAGGAATTTCAAAAGCCACATATCTACTACAAGGCAGGATTTGGTTTTCCCATAGGACATCAGGACGGGCAGGCTTCAGCTCCAAGTGGAGGCCTTGATTCACTTGCCCAAACAAAGGCAGTAAGGAATATTTTATATACCCGAGACACATTTATCCAAATGTTTTTTTCAGGGTCATGCTGGGCTCATGTTAGCCTGGCAGTACCTTTAGGAAATCCTGTTTACTCCATTGTACCTTGGATGACACTCCAGGACTTTGTTCAGGCACAAAGTTACAGCTGCCATGTCCAGTTGCCTGGTGGTGACATGACAATACTCAATCTCAAGCTAGAAAAAAATAAAAGAGACCAGATTAAATCTGGCCAGAAATTGAATTCCCTCCAGCCCAAGAGAAATTAAATGTTGGAGTCAGTTAAAACGAGGAAGTTTGCTCTAAAACAAAGATTTTCTACTGGTACTCTTCAAAAAGTTGTAGAAATAGAAGAATACAACGATTTAGATCCACACTAGTCGTTCCCAAAACATCCTTTTCTATTTCTGACCTCTCTAGGACAAGTACTATTCCACATTTGTGCTTAGGCCCGTGCTTACCTTCCTACTGTCACCTTTGTAAAAGAATTGGGGTCAAGGCCGGAACTAAAAAGGAAGAAGTAGATCCACTTCCACACCATCCTTTCTAGCACTTTGGTTTTGACAATAGATATAAATTAACCAAATAAGTGGAAAAGACATAAAATATGAACTAAATATAACTTCTAACTGAATCTTCTCCTCTGCAATGGTAGGAAGTAATTCTGATCTCCAACGCCACCACAGGAACTGTAGGAAGTATGAAAACTAAAATGCCACACTTGAACAGAATCTAAAGGCAAGTGACTAAAAAAATCTACTGTAGGGCATAGATGGAAAATGGCAACAGATTTTTCTTATCAATAGCATCTGCAGGGTTCTGGCGCAGTAAGATTTTGGTATCTCCTCCCCAGACAGGTGACTCTTGTTTTGGAAAGCTTAAAATTATTTCATAAGAACGTTCAGGAAATATAGGGGAAAAAAGTTGGAACAAAAAAAAAAAAAAGAAAAGTATTAAAAAGAGAGAGGTTTAAATAGTTAAGTTCCTTTTATGTTTTTCTAGCTACATTCAAAAGAAAAAGATAATAAATCTTTTATATGAAAGAATCAGAGCATTTTGTGTTATTGGTTACTGTTTGTTTGTCTGTGAGGTTCTTCCAACAGATATAATGATCCTTTGGAAATATAATAATTAAATATTGGCAAGAAAAACAAAATGTATATATGTGTGAACCATTCTAAAGCACTCAGTGATAGGAAAATACTACAAAATATTATAGTACTAGCAATTTGAATAGACACTCAAACAAAAGCCAATATTTTAAATATTGTTTTGAAGAGCATGTTGATGGTACCCGAACAGAGTAAAATCTATACCATCATTACTGTCATATCCATTTTGAAAGATTTTGTTCTTGGCCTTCATTGAGTTATGTGGAAGAGGGAGAAAAAATATTGTAACTGGTACTGGGCACGAGTCTGCATCCTAAGAGCAGGGAGATACAACCTGCCCCTTTGGCTGCAACTTGTTGATGCTCACTCACAGGAGGAGGGAGCCCAGGGCAGGTGGGAAGAAAGAGCAATCATGGCAGCTTTGGTTCTCTTGGCATCTTTTTGAGGAGACCACATCCATAACTGAATTGTTCGCTCTTCCTAGGTCAGTCCTGCATCATCAGCTGAAATCCTCAGTGACAAAATCAGGTTTCCTTCTTTCTTCAGGACTATTCCCAGTGACTTTCACCAGACAAGAGCAATGACTCGCTTGATCTGTGAATCTGGGTGGAACTGGATCGGAGTAATAGCCACTGATGATGACAATGGGCGTTTCGCTCTGGAGAGCTTTGGGGTCCAGGCCATGGTGAACAATGTTTGCATAGCTTTTAAAGAGATGCTGCCAGCCTATCTCTCTGACAGCACCTTTCACACCAAAGTTGATAATGCAATTGAGAAGATTGTCAAGGAAACAAGAGTAAATGTTATCGTTGTCTTTATGAGAGAGTTTCATGTGCTCAAACTATTCAAGAAGGCAATTGAGAGGAATGTTAATAAAATCTGGATTGCAAGTGATAACTGGTCAGCTGCAGTCAAGATCAGTACAATTCCCAATATCAGACATCTAGGAACAGTTGTGGGATTTGGATTCAAAAGTGGAGACATCTCCTCATTCCAAGAGTTTTTGAGAAACCTTCACGAAAAGCCCACTGAAAACAACAAGTTTTTACGTGAATATATTATGCTTTTGTCAGTCTGTGGACACCTGGATTATCATGATCTTCAAAGGTGCATTGCAAACCAGTCCCAGGACAATCTATTGGAAAATGATGGGAGTGAACCTCAGATTTGGAAAGATGATTTTTTGAATGCTAACATTGAGCCAGGATTTATCCATAGTACTATTCTTGCAGTCTATGCTATAGCTCACTCCATTAAAGGGCTATGCAAAGACAGAGACTGCAAGGATCCATCTGCCTTCACTCCCTGGGAGGTATGATGCTAATTCTCTTAGGTCTCATTCTCTCTGACTAATTTTCAACACATTTTTGCTCCCGTATTCCTGGAGATAAAAGCTTAGTCCTTTTACTAAATGACTTTTTATCAGCTATTCAACTACTAGTGGTTGGTCCAATATGCAAATATCCAAATGCAGTACATTATACCTCTGTCTGATCGAGACTTACATATAAAGACATAATCTTTAAGATGGGTGAGGTACTCATTATCACACTACTGGGTGGGAAAAGAAGAGGAAAAATCCGACAAGTAAACCTGACCTGACCTTTTACCCAAGAACCTGCTCAGGACTATTCACTTTTACACACTTTTACTCAGAGGATTAAACAAATGTTCATTTAAAAGTCAAACAACCTCTGGAGCACTCTGATTTGCTACTCTGATTTGCTCTGACCTCTTATCCTAGGTCAGGGCAGGTCAGACCAAGATATGGGATTTGAAAAAACCCAACCAACCAATAACCCAGTAATAATCAGACTCTTGCATTAATTAGTAAGCTCTAATGGGACAAAATCAGGACTACTTTGTAGGAATGCAGGTTTATGGAGCTACATTTACATCATAACTGAACTAAATCCCAAACCATCCAAATTAAAACTCCTTTTAAGTTGTTAAGTACTCATGAAGAGAAGTGAAAGAGATAATTACTTATTCTGTGATATTTTCATAACATGCTTCTTTTACGCGAAAATTCAACCCTCTAGGAAGGGATATATATATATGTACAGAAAAATCTTGGGATACAAATAATCCATATCATACATCTCCATATACAGGGAAACAATGGAGTGATTGTTGTTATAGACTTTGCAAAAATAACAACCAGTTGCACCGAAATGTTGCTAAATATTAGCCCCTTCTGTCTGAAGCTCAAGATGTATTCAGAAAGCTCTGGTGCTCTCATACAGTTAGACAATTTGTAAAGAAAGACAACTGAAAAAGTGGAGAAGAACTAAATGACTAGTCTGAGTATATACACTAAAAAAAAATCCTATTCAGTTCCACAAAACTATGCATCATCCAAATAAAATGCACCAATCAAATTGGTTAGAAACACACCAGTTCTTCATAAAGTAAATAAGCACACAAAAAATTATATTATACATGA
This sequence comes from Bombycilla garrulus, assembly GCA_013400315.1. Classification (NCBI taxonomy): domain Eukaryota; kingdom Metazoa; phylum Chordata; class Aves; order Passeriformes; family Bombycillidae; genus Bombycilla; species Bombycilla garrulus. Next base: position 86,093 of record VXBU01005402.1, read on the forward strand.
AAAAAAAAGGCATATGTTAAACAGATGTGTTACATATATTTGACAAAGCCTATTGAGGTAGTATACCTGTCAGTGCATTTGTTAAATGCTATGAATATCACAAATTGGCCCATGTAAGAGCATGCTTTTCAAATGCAGTTGACCTCAGCCTTTCACCAAACACGGAATTTTTTTCTTGTCAGTTAATTACTGTGGACAAAAATCACTAGGCCTGCAAAATAGTAAAGATTTTGCTTTGGTTAAGAACCATGGCAGCTAATGGGAGTACTTCTATGATCTCCCCATGAACTGGGAGTGGGGATATATAATGTGCCTTAACCTAGATTCACACAGACTGTGTTTGATCTGTCTGATAAGGGAGGCATAAGTTTTCCCCTGCTGAACAGAATAAATTGCAATATGAAGCTGGACAGTTGCCTTAACAAAGGCAACATGGTTTGGTATTTCCCGTGACCTCTCAAATACGGCCTTGCTGTTTATTGCCATTGTGCAGTTGATCTCCTCATCTGAGCAAATTGGCATCTATTACTCTTTGATTATTAACAGCTCTGAGTCTCACCTTGCTATACACCATTTCAGTCAGAGTCATAGGTGGGAACAATGCTAGAATTTACTCTGGAAGCAAATGTTGCCCAGATTGACTTGCTGACAGTAAAGCAACAACAGGAGCACTGCCCAGCACTGTTCTTTACAAGAAGGAGAATAACAAAAGATTCTTAGCTTTTGCATGCAAAAATATTTTTTCTCTGAACATCACATCAAAATTTTCAAGGCTGGAAAAAACCCTACGATTATGATTTTATAAAATTATGATTATTTTTAATAATAGATTTTTAAGGAGTTGTCTGCATCCTGTAATGGGATTGTCTGCATCATGTAATTCTGCAAACAAAATTAATTTGAATGTTAGTGTTTCTCTTATTCTAAAAGCATTTCTTTTTAACTGGATATTATCATATGAATGTTAAACTACTCAGTTGGTCACACTGACATGATACTGGTGTATGTTATCATTTCTTATGCTTATGTGCAGCTCCTTGAAGAACTTAAAAAAGTTGTAGTCATTGATGATGGTAAGGAAGTCAAGTTTGACGCTGATGGAGATATGAGCTCCAGTTATGATGTCCTTCTTTGGAAAGAAGTTGACGGCCACATGGAAATCACCACTATGGCAGAATACGACTCAGAGAAAGGTGGCTTTATCTTTGCGGATGAGGAGAAAAAAAAAGATTTTCTGGCTTTGAAGGTAACTTTCAATTTGTTGATATGATGTGTGAAACTTTGTTTCAGATACTTTTTTTCTCCCTGCAGCACTTGCAACTGAGGCATATGTCAGCTAGAAATCTCTTGTGAGGTTTAATGTTCTCTTAGAGCAAAGAATCCTTTCTGAGTTTATTCAACACCTTTCATGCACCCTGAGATGCATGTTAGCTTGCAAGCAGGCTCAGTGATGCAAAATTTATTTATTCCTCCAGAATGCCCCTAGAAGTTTACATCTGTCCTAAGGATGCTATTCCAGAATCTTACAAAGAGATTTTAAAATAAAAAATTATAGTGTATAAAAAGCACTTACTTATGTACCACTTTTTTTTTTTTTTTCCTACATTGGAGAAAATCTACTACTGAATCTTCTACTGAAGATTCAGATGTGTTGACTTCATTGTTAAAAAAAAAAATTAAAAAATTGTTGTTTATTTGCCACTGTTAGAGCTGGGGTCAGCAACATGAGTAGGTGGTGCCACCCAGAGCCCCAACACCAGTGCAGGCAGGTCTAGTGGGTGGCCCTCGCCAATTCCAGCTGGACAATCTGTCCTCTGAGGAGGATGGAAGGATGGTCTGTGGAGCATGGGTGGAGGTCTGAACTGCAAGGCATTTCCCACTAATTGTGCAAGGAGAGGCTGCTTACTAAGTGGGCTGAATTCTAGTCTTCACATGTGAACTTAGCAGAGGACAGAAGGAAGTCTCAAACCTTGTCCGTCTTTGTGGTGCAAGGAAATGTCTCCACCTCCTTGTACACACCATCTTGGAAGGAGAGGAGATTGCAGTGTGACACAGGACAGATCATCTGACAAAAAATTGTCAATGGAAGGAGGACATGAAGCAAGACCTCAAGAGAAGGCCCTGATTACACACCCAGGAGTGGAGCTTCATGACTCAGGGATAAGCTGGCAAGGGTCAGGAGCGTCAGAGCTGCAGTACAGAGCACTCTCCAAAGTGTCTCCAAGGCACCCCTCCTGGGCTCTGAGCAGCTGAGCAGAGGATCAGAATCTCATTTATGCAGTTCACTCAAATGCCCCATTGAAGAATGCTTCTGTGCATTCTTTGAAAATGATCCTCTGTGGTCTAAATACTGGTTCAAAGCTGAATGAAAGATTTTGATCTAGATTTTAAAGGTACACACAAACCCAGGGATTAGCATTCAGGGCCCAAAAAAAAATTATCAGAATTATCAAGTAAATAATGCCCCATTCTATTACTCATTGACTGTGTAGAGAAAATACAAGAAATATGGACCCTACAAAGTTTCTTTTTCACCATCATTTTCAGATTTCCTTAGCATATATATGATACAAAAAAATCCAAATTGCAAAAATCCTGGACGTTTATATTAATGTTCCCTTGTAATTAACTGTACCTGAGATGATGATCTCTTTTTCTTCCCCTCTGAATACTGCAGAAGGTTCAGTCAACATGCTCCCAGCACTGCAGGCCTGGACAGATGAAAAAGGTAACAGGAAGTCCCCACACATGCTGCTATGAGTGTGTTTACTGCCCAGAAAACCATTACAGCAACCAAACAGGTAAAAAAATTGTATCCAAATAAAGGTTTATTTATACATCAATGCAATTCTTTTGCTTGGATATAATGTGTCTTAAGAACCTTGGGTTAAATTTTGGAATGGGATTTAAATATTTGTTTATGATCAATTTCTGGTAAAACTTGGTATAAACGCTTCTCAAAAGACCAAGATTAAATTAATTAGATTGTCCAGCTGACTAGCAATACCCTTTGCTAGGATGGAAATTCTGGCTGATTTATCAGTGAGATTTACTCTCACTAAATCGAGCCTTTCCTCTCTGTCCTTCCATAGTACATTCAGTCCAGTAAGGAGCAATTTCTTGACTTTAAGGTGGTGAGGCACTGGAATTGGTTGTCCAGAGAAGTTGTTGTGGTTGCCCCATTCTTCAAAGTGTTCAAGGCCAGGTTGGATGGAGCTCTGAGCAATCTGGTGTAGGGAAAGTTGTCCCTTCCCCTGGCACAGGAATTGGAACTATATGGTCTATGAAAGTCCTTTCCAACCCAAACCATTCTATAGCCCTATGAATCTATAAAGTTCAAGGCTTATGTATTTTGCCTAGCAGCACATTTTGTGTCTTACCACAGAGTGCTGTGTAATTTGATATAATTGGACAGCAATATTTTCCAGTATCAAATCTGATGTATATTTTACCACTGGTTTAAGCACAATTTTTAAAGGGAAAAATTAAATATGGAGAAGAGATATGGAATTAAGAAAATTAGAGTAGTATGTACTTCTAATATCCTGAGAGCAGAAGAAAAGTAAGTTTTATCTTATTCAATTTATTGTGAAATTTCTCCATATCAGAGAATAGGGATTGCAAAGCAAAAATGCCTTTCAAATCATATTCTAAAGCAGTGTTTGTTCTTGCTGTTGTATTTGAAAAGTTATCTGTAAAGAGAATATTAGGCTGTTTTCTTGTTAAAAGAGACAAACAAAAGAAAAGTAGTTCAAGCTTTTGCAAGAGAATTGATTACTTTGGAGTCATTGTTCAGGTTTCAATTAAAGTTTGCACGTCCAGAGCTCTGTCCCGGCCACATTCAGTGATGAGCAAGACAGTTTTAGGACCCTGGTCATTTTCCCTCCTTGCAGCTGGCTGCAGGCAAGGGTCGCTCCCAGCCGGCAGGGAGCTCCAGGCGTTTGTCCTTAGCTCGCTGTGTCACTGCCATCGCAGCCACCGCAGCCCTGCAGCTCCTCCCCCTGGACAGCGACAGCCGGAGTCAGAACCAGTCAGACCCATCTTTTCCCTTTAGTATCCTTTCCCACATTGCTCCTGTGCCTCAAGTCCCTACAACCCGCTTTGGCGATTATTAACCGCGGAGTTCTAAAATATCTTCCTTTTTTTTTTTGCTTCCAGATATGGATTACTGCTACCGGTGTAACAACAAAACCTACTGGGCTCCCACCAACAGCACCACATGCTACAGAAAGACAATCTATTTCCTTGCCTGGACTGACTGGTTTGCTATCTTCCTCCTCCTGCTCTCTGCTTTTGGGCTTGTGTTGGTTTTGTCCATTTGTGTAATATTTACCAAAAACTTGGACACACCAGTCGTAAAGGCGTCTGGTGGTCTGACTGTCTGCTATATTATTCTCTTCAGCCACTTCTTAATTTTTTTAAGCACTGTCTTCTTCATAGATGTACCCACAGAATTCAAATGTAAAACTAGGCAAGCACTCTTTGGCATAAGTTTTACACTTTGCATTTCGTGTATTTTAATAAAGTCACTAAAAATTTTACTAGCTTTCAGCTTTGATCCCAAGCTTCAAAATTTCCTGAAATGCATGTATAAACCTATTCCCACTGTGGTCACCTGCACTGGAATTCAAGTTATCATTTGCACCTTCTGGCTAATATTTAGGGCACCTTTTGTAAACCAAAATTTCTCAATCCCAAGAGCAATAATTCTGGAATGCCATGAGGGTTCTATTGTAGCTTTTGGAATTATGTTGGGCTACATCGCTACCCTAGCATTTATTTGCTTCATATTTGCCTTTAAAGGTAGGAAGTTGCCAGAGAATTACAATGAAGCTAAATTCATCACTTTTGGCATGCTGATTTACTTTATAGCATGGATCGTATTTATCCCTGTCTACGCAACCACATTTGGCAAATACTTGCCAGCAGTGGAAATCATCGTTGTTTTAATATCCAATTATGGAATCCTCTGCTGCACTTTTCTTCCAAAATGCTATATCATCATTTACAAGCAAGAAACAAACACAAAATCTGCCTTTCTCAAAATGGTTTACACTTATTCTTCTAAGAGTGCAGGCAGCGTTGCTGTTAGTCAGGTTTCTTTAGACTCAAAATCTTCCAGCCTCGGAGCTACTATGACAGACTCATGTAAAAGTGAGAATGACTCTGTGAATGGAAACTGCCATTTCCGAGTGCCTGGGCAGCCACTACTAAAAGGCAAAGTTTTTCTGGAAAATGCTGCAAGGACTGTGGTCAGGAAAAGAGTCTGCAGCATATGATTGGCCAGTGTTGAAGTACCAGAAGTTAAAAAGCCATTTTAGGGAGCCATTCCTCTTTCAGATCTCTTTCCTTTTGGTATCCCCGAGGAGGGCAGGCCACGTGATACACCTTTTCCTGTACTTAGGCATTTATCCATTACCAGATCTGAAAGGCTTTATTGACTCAGAGTCCATGCCTTGCTCCTGCAAACTCCCTGATGTGCAGACCCCTTCAGCAGCTCCTTTCCTTCCCCATCCAGCCCACATAGACCTGTGGCAACCTATTCTGCAACCTCCCTTCCTCAAGTGGGGCAGAAGCATCACAAAATTAATATTTCTCACAGTCATGTAAGTGGGACCACATGATCTTCCCCACTTCTTTTGCCTCTTTGATGCTCAGTTGTTTAAGGAGCTCTTCTTCTCATCTGGCCCCCCTCTACAGATCAAAGAGAACCTTGTCCCAGCCTTTGTTTGCCAAGATAAAGAAGTCCAGTCCTTTAGTCTCCACTTTTAAGATAGGCTTTCCATTCTTCTGAACTTCCAAAAGTAACTCTTTTCATCTAGTATCAGTGAATCTTTTTTTTTTCCTCCCCAAAACTGCACGCCTTATTCCAGATGAGTGCTGTAGCAACATGTAAGGTTCCTTGTGTTTACCAGCATGGTAATAAACTAGACACAGATCAATAAAGAAATTGGAGAATTCTTCTGGAGCTCTGTAGTTATATATATATGTTCATCTGTCTTTTTTCCCTATACTCAGAAGAAACACACTAATTCACCTCATGCTCCTCCTCTGATGCACAAGGAGAGCGAGCCCCTTTTATTTGAGAGTGTAAAGTCAATGTGAAATGTCAAAACTTAAAATCACTAATTGATTCCTCTCATTAGCATAAATATTGTAATGACCAGTATCAGCATGAGTGCATCCTGGAAAATTTACAGGGGTTGATATATATTTTAAGAAATATGATTTTCAATAAGAACATGACAATGCATCATTACAATACACAGAAATAGCACAAGGATGACCTGACATGATCTACAATGAATGAGTCTCTGCTCTGTAGCTCCATGAGCACAGCTGTGCTGTGCCTTCTATATGAGAGGCAAAGGGCGCATTCAGAGGAGGAATTTTTCTGTCAGGGTAATAGTACCACAGAGCTTTTTCAGACAGAGCTTAAACAGCACAGCTACATTGTCAATACAGGAACAGGAAAATACTTTTCTATATTCATAATGCCCAGAACATAGAAACTTTGCTATTTTGAGTTCTGTGCCATGTTATTGTAAAATAATATCAAAATCCTTGATATTGTGTATGTACGAAGGTATTTTAAAGTCATTTGAAAGGTAAGAGTACAATTCACATACAGATTTGGGTAAATACATATGTTCTGTTGCTGATTGTAGGAATGAAAGGTCATGTGTATATATTTATATGCTGAGAGCTATTTATACTTCAGTTGTTTCAAATACTTTTCTGCATATGAAGTTATGCATGATAAGGTTAAAATGCCCACAATTTGACTTCCAATGCAGCAAGAAGTCTTCCCCTAAAAGAGAGACGCAACTTTGCACAACTGTCAGCAATCAGCTGGTTAGAAAAGTTAATTTGGCTGGAATGTTGTAGCTGTATTTATTGTTTTCAAAAGTGTTGAGTGTAGCATGCCTTGAAGCTATATGAAAGGGAATGATTAAAGCCATATTGATATTTAAAATTGAGTTTTCTCACTTAATTTTCCTACCTCTCCCCATGAGCTTCTGTTTAGCTCTGAACAACAGCAATACACTCACCTGTAAGGTGCTTCCACTGTAGACCTCAGCCTGCTTAGGAACATCCTTTAGATTGAAAGCTGTGTAGGGTAGAGGGTTCATCCTGCAGGATGATGAAGAGAATGTATTGATGAACAGGGCCTGGTGACAGTAGTGGGAAGGTTTCTACTGAGGTATCTCTGAGGAAAGACATCACATATGGCAGAATTTCAAAGGAGCCCTACATACTCCATTCCGCAGCTAGTCAGGTCTTGTGCACAAAGCACAGCCCAGAGTGGAGCAGAGAGAATGTAACAGGTTTGCCAGCTTGACTTGGCAGAAAAAAAAAAGACTTTATACTAAGATATGTTACATGGTTTTAAATGCCTTGTCTGCAAGAAGCGAGTGATCATATGTAGGTAGAACATAAAGGGACTGTGCTACCCTACACAGAGGATATGAAAAAGCTTAAAACAGTTCTTTATGCTATGGAGGTATTTGTGCACATTCTCCTGCCCAGGGCAGTAAGTATTCCAGCAATCTAATTATTGCTCTTGCTAGTAATAGGGACATTAAATGAGCCTGAAACAGATTTTCATCCCCAGAGCATAGAACAAGAATCACCTTTCAGAGCCATAGCAAAGTCTTATCCTGGTGCTCCAAGAGCCATGGCCCATAGGTCAGGCCATGTGAGGCCAAAGGGACCATCTCTTTTTTTTTCTGTCCCAGAGCACACTCTGCTTGCTTAATTTGGAAAGATCCTAAAACCACTTCTCAAAACACTAAAATCCCACAGGCACGTTTTCCATCTCTGAGAGTGATAGAGAGAATAAATGTCTCCAAATACAGTGTTGGTCACAGAGAAATCAAATGGGAAAATGCTGTTTGTTAAGGTCAGCAGGAGGCTGTTCTGGATGTAAACATTATTTAACCAATTTCGGGCTTATGTCATCCATTGTTAATAACACTAAATTATGTATTCTGAAGCCACTATCATACAATGTAGAATATCTTCAGGGAGGATGAAGACCATGAAGGCCACCAAGTGTTTGATGTCCTCTTCTCCAGCACAGTTCCCTCAAGATTTCAGTAGCTCTGGCTGTGTAGATGCCTTCCAGGTGCCCACAATCTTTAGAGCAGTTCTTTGGTGAGTGCTGGAAACTATGTGAGCTCCAGGCTTCCACCCAGCAGCTCTGCTAGTGGCCATAGGAGCTAAAGTGACTCTAAATGTGTGGGTGACCATCACGAGGGGCAACTAATAGCAGTGTCTGGGATGCTGCTCATAACAAATGACACTGAGCCCAGCCCAGATGTGCTGACTCTTCCTACCCTCCCCAGCTGCATCTTCAGGGATAAGGAGCACCACTTGACACTGTGCCACTCTCTTTGAGCAAAGGTAAAGTATAACCCTCTAGGTCATTTCTCTTGATGTGTCTTCATCTCCTTGACAACATTCTGAAAGAGGACACGGGTGCTCAAGGAGTGTGTGTGCATGCAAAGAGATACATCTCTTCCTTTTTGTTATATGCTCTGCTCCTGAAGAAAAGATAGCTGGAGGTTTTGGATACAAATAGTTCAAAACTCCTCTTTTGTGCTGTCACACTGAGCACAGGACCTAAGATGTTGCCAGACAGTGATCCATCCCTGGGGATTGGGACTTCCTCTGTTCATCTGCAGCCATTCTGGCTTTGGCTGATGCATGTAAAATCTTCCACTTCTTTTTGCATCAGACACATCTCTCTGTTGAGATAGACTTACACTGTCATGAATATCATGCTGACAAAGGCTGTTACTTAGTAAATGTATTTTCTGTGCTGATTTCCCTGAATTCTTTTTCAGGGCTTGTTTTTTGTTTGATTTTGGTTTTGGTTTTTTGTTTGGTTGATCAGTTGGTTTTTGCTGTTGTTGCTGTTGGTTTTTGTTTGTTTGTTTGTTTTAAATAAAACTCTGTTCAGGATGTGAATGGAATAACAATTATAAAGAGTTTTTCAGTTGAAGTGGATGGAAAAGCTTATGATGAGAATTAGTTTATTTGAGCATCCTAAAAGCAGCAAAATGAGAGAAACACAGATGTGAGCAGGTTTGTGTCACAGAACTTATACTCTACGTAGAATCATAAAATGGTTTGGGTTGGAAGGGACCTTAAAGATCATCTAGTTGCCATGGGCAGAAACACCTTCCACTAGACCAGATTGCTCAAAGCCCCATCCAACCCTCTAGGGATGGGGCAACCACAATTTATCTGAGCAATTTGAGCCAGTGTCTCACCAACCTCACAGGAAAGAATTTCCTTCTGACCTTTCCACGCTAGAGTTGCAATC
>VXBU01005402.1:126181-152919 GCA_013400315.1 Bombycilla garrulus
GAACCGGCCGGCGGATAAAGTTGGAGCAGAGCAAGTAGTTATGTATTCGGATACTGTACAGATGGTATAATGTAATGTAGATAATGATGAAGCATCTAGATATTGATTTAGTTTGTTCTGGGCGAATTTTTTAAACTTTATTTTGACTAACTGGCCGAATGCTGGCCGTTATTTCAGAAACTTAAAAGTGGCATCTTTGCTTAGTGGGTAATACCCTCAGAAGAGTAGCATTTGTGATGTAGCAAGCTACACATACTGGCTAGATAAATGATGCTTAGGGTGCAAAATGTTCCAGCGCAGTCAACCACGCTGATAATCTGTGATTAAAATGTTTTTCGTAACAAAAATAAACCCCAAGGCCACCCCCCACACCCNTGAAGAACATTTTATTTCCATCTGTGCAAATAATGCAGAGCTTGAGTAATTTACTTGCCTGTATGCTAGTTTCTGCTTTAAAAATAGTTGTTAAGATGTTACGTGGGGTTTTTTTTTGTGTTTAACACGTTTCAGAAAACTGTGTTTTTCAGTGTTACATTAAATGCTTCTGGTGAATTTAGATGATTACACCACCAAGTTTTCCTCCAACTAATCATAAACATTTAGCTGGGACAAATGCCTTCTAGAAACTGCTAACACAGGATATCAGTTCTTGTGTTTTATGAACCAAGGAAGGTGCAGATAAAATCTAGGGACTCTAGGAGAACAGTGAAAATGTAGTCCAGCTCTTGTCTGTGGTTCCCGGTGGCAGAACAGCAAGGCAGTGGGCACAAGTCAAAATACGAGGAATGCTGTTTAAATGCAGGAACACATCTTTTTACTGTGAGAGTGGTTAAACACTAGGATATGTTCCTCTGGGGACTTCATGAAGAGTCTATATTTGGAATTATTCAAGAATAATTTGGGAAAAGCTGTGTGTAACTTAACCTATTTAATGTGACCATTCTATCAGGGACTAGTTGATGTCCAGAAATCCTTTTGAACTTTACCTACACTACATGGTACCCTCAATAATAATCCTACAACTGCAGAAGGAACACCTATTTGAGAAGATGCGAGAAGACCAACAAAATAAGAATGACAGCACTTTTTATTCTTTCAGCCCAACAATTGTTCTGTTACATGAATGTTAAATTTTTTCTGTTAGCAGAACACATCTTCTTATCAATGGTTTGATATTTCAGACTAAGCATTTCTTGATGCAAATATTATCAATGCAGTTTGTGATCTGTAAGTTAAATGGGGGAAAACTTAATCGAAAGAAGGAAAATATGTCAACATTTTCATGTATTTAGATACAAATTCTTAAGTGGTGGAGAGAATAACAGCTGTTTAGAATTTTCTGCCTTTCTCTGGGGAATTTCAGTAGCAATGAAACTTCATTACTGTGTATTTGTCTTAGACTGTATATCAATTAGGGGATGATTCTAGCAAGAAAACCACAGGAATTGTATTAATTAAGAAACTGCATTTCTTTTTCAGACACAGGAAATGGTGAGCAGCTATATGAATGTCCTATGTGTAGTCTTACTTGTACAAACATTCAGGTTCTTGAAGAGCACGTGGATTTACACTTAGAGGAACATAATTTTTCAGAAGGTATGTGAAAGGGTACAGGCTTGGTAATACTTGAAAGCATTTGCAAATATTTGCATGTATGTTGTGGAATCTCACATAAAATTTAAAATAAATGTTTCTGTGTTTAAAGGGAACTTGGACACATAATGAAGTTATCGTAGCTAAGGTCTTATCACTTGTCCAAGTGCTCTACCTAATTACCATGCTAATAAAGAAATCTTTGTCTATGCATGGTTGCTAAGTAAATTAACTGCATGTTAGCAAAAAAAAAAAAACTTAGAGCAAAAAATGTTTAAAAGACAGCAGTATTATATATGTTTTTCTAGCTCTGTAGAAGGTTTACATAAATGGAGTTTACAGTGGCATGCTCCACTGTGATGAGTTGAGAATTTATAGCTTATGAAAACTTAAGTTTTTTTCTCAATTCATTTCTGCAAGTACTTTGCTCATCCATTAATCATAACATTAAAGTAAAATATCTAAATTACTTTTATTTTATAACATGCCTTACAGAATCTTAGAGATTCCTTACTCAGTTCTCTGTAAATTTTTGTCACTTCTTTATGAGACTTCTAGCAATGGTCCTAGATGCTAGTACGTGGTACTAAAGGAACTGTGACTTCTTGCTAACAGTGAAGTGAAACACAGTAAACAAAAGCTGTCTTCTCAGTGGTACAGGTGCATGCATTATTGGCCAAGTTATTGCTCCAGTAACTGCATAAACTTTGTCCAAGTCAAGAGTCAGAGTTTTGGAAGAATGAATGCAGTCAGCTCTGTTCAGCGTTTGTTGCTAATAGCTCAAAATAATGTGGGATACATCTCCTAAAATTAAGGCCCAATTGTGTTTACCTATGTCTGCTTAGAAAGCAATCTCTAAAAGTTAAATAAATGATCCCTCAAAGCATTACTAACCTGTTGGCCACATCCCCTCACTTTATAATGTTGTTCTGGGGTAGGTGGAGACATTAGAGATCTAGAACTGGCTCAGCAACTCCAAACTGAAGAAGATGAACGGCAGAGATCAGAAGAAGAGAAGAGAGAAAGGGAAGAATTTAAGAAGCTGCAGGTACACTCTTGTTTCTAAATGGTAAACTTAAAACCAGTTGTGCCTTTGGAAGCTGAGTATCTTGGAATGGTAATGTCCTGGAATGGCCTTACCAGGTCAGACTGTGCAAGCCACACAGATTGTGTTGAGGTAATGGTGCAGGGATGGGTTGGAAACAAATTCAGTCTCTTGGCAAGATCCTGGCAGAATGCTGGACATGGCAGCCTTGAGCCACATGGTTTTACAGCTTTGAGTGGTGCTGGCTCAGGATGGGGCTGGCTGCTCCCTGTGCTTGCTGTTTTGCTCTCCCAGCACACCTGCTGCCTGTGCTCCAGCCAGCTCTAGTGCTCTGCCTTGCACTGCACCCAGGAGCATATTCCCTGCCAGAGTGCCAGAGGCTCTGAGCCTCCTGGCTGTCCTTTACTGGAAAACCATCACCTGCTCTGGGTCCTGCTTCCCTCTGTCTCCCATTTCACAGCCCTGGTAACTCACTTCCCACTCTCACTACCTCCTTGCCAGACTGCCTCTGTGCCAATGGCTCTTCCAAGAGGGAGCAGAGGGATGTGTCTGCTTTTCCAGGTGTGGCTTTCTTAGTCCCACATTAATGTTCAGGAATGAATCCTGGTCTTCAGCTCTAAAATAATTGTTATTCTGAAGTTTTTATGTCTCACAATTTTTCAAAGTTACTGATAGTGCTTTTGAGAAACTGCGTGGACAAAAGATGTATTTTAAAAATATTATTTAAATCATGCACATTCCATCCCTAACAGAGACAGTATGGCTTGGATAATTCTGGTGGCTTCAAGCAGCAATTTCTAAAGAATATGGAAAGAGAAGTTGATAGAGGAAGGATGCAGCCCTTTGAATATCATAAGAGAAAAGCTGACATGATGGAAAGTTTGGCTTCTGGTATAGATGATGGGAGAACAAAGACATCAGGTAAAGATGCTGAAATTACACAATTAAAACTATACTTTGTAGACCTTGGATTTTAGTGACCAAACCAGTATTTAACAAAACATATAATTCATTTTTTCTAGGTCAATCCAAATATTTATGGTCCTAAAGCAATAAGGAAATTGAATCTTAATATATTTTTAGTCTGTATTCTAACTTGCAGGCTGTCTTTCTTCCTCTTTTATTTTTTTTTTTTTTTTTTTTTCTTTTTCTTTTTTTTCTTGCTGGGAAACTTGGAACCAAGTTGTCTGGTTAAGGGCACAAATACATGTACTGTATGTATCAGAAGATGCAAATGTCTTATTACAAGCTGGTTGCCCTTGACTCTGTGCTTGTTTACTGCTTAGTACTCATTGGTTCTTAATCCAGCGTAGCTGTTCAAGTTTACAGCAGCTTTTTGTCTTGTGTTTCTGTTAATTATTCTGTGTAAGCTGGTTGCAGGTAAGCACAGTGTTCACCTCATTACAAAGCCCAGGAGAGGACTGGGAGGAGTAGACGTCTGGTTGATACATCTTTTAAATGTTTTACAGTTGGTGCAGAAACACAGGGCAGATGGGTCTCTGTGTCCCTTTTGAAAGGCTCCCTTGTCTTTGCTTTCCAAGACCACAATTCAAAGATCTTTGAGCCTATTGCTAGTGGTTCTGGCTTACAAAATATCCACTTAGTTCTTGACAGGCAAAATAAAATTTCTTCTGTCAAACAGATTGCGTGGAAATAACACATTTAAAGTTTTCATTCTTGGTAATGATTCAGATTTCACAGAGGTTTTTAGAAAATAATTTGTGGTGACTATGAAGTAATTCTCTTCACAACAGCATGACAATAAAAGGGCTTTGAGGATTTACATATATGAATTGGAGAGAGCATTCCCAAACATATTCTTTCCTATAACAAAGGAGAACTTGGATTAAATATCCTGCAAAATGATTATTTAAAAATATTTACAATAATTCTGAAGTTCTGCGCCATTTCTGCCATTCATTTGGGGTTTTTGGGGTTTTTTTTTCCCCTCTTAGTTTCTCCAGGAAAAACAAGTTGGGGGGGATAAAAGATTTACATAGTATGCATAAGTATTGTCGTGTTTTTAAGATGATGTTGTACTGGAGGTGGCAGGGGCATAGGAATGCTTTATTGGTGACATAGTTTTTCCATATCATTGTAATAGTTCCTTTGACTATCACAGTTTACAATTTAATCCAAGCTGTTTAATTTAAACTAATTATTGTGTAGCAACAGTGAAAAAACAGATTTAGTTTTGAAAGCTTCATAGTACATAAATTCATCAAAGTAAAGACCATTGAAATTAAATAAGGGCAATATCCACTGCTTTTGTGATTTGGGCTCTAGGTGTAATAAAGTTTTAAAATAAATTGTATTAATCTGTATCTGTTCCATGTTGGGGAAGGAATCTTCTGGTAAATTTAGTTGTTATTTTTACAGATAAACTTCATATTTTGTCTTCCTTTAGGAGTCATTGAAGCATTGTGCAAGTATTATCAGAATGAGAACAAAGATGTGAGGCGTGTGTGGCTTTCAGCAGGAGTAGATCACTTCCACTCATCTTTGGGTGACAGAGGCTGGGGTTGTGGTTACAGGAATTTCCAAATGCTCCTTTCCTCACTGTTGCAAAACAGTTTCTACAACGACTGCCTGAGAGGTATTAGACAAAATGCTGTTTGTTCCACGTACCTTGGATGACAACCTGCTGACTGATGTTTTGCCTTTTCATTTACACAGCAAGTCAATTACACACAAGGTCAATGATACCTATTAAATGGTTGTTATACCACTGGAACTTACTGTGAAGGAGTCAGAGGTGAATACTGGCAAGAAATGATGTGGTTGAAATTCTACCTTTAGTTTTTTTGGTGCATCTTTGTAACATCAACTGCCTGTTATAAAATAAGTTGAATATTTTTAATTAATAGACTATTTCAGTCACTATAACAACAATTTAAAAGCTTTTCTGTTCCAGATACTACACTAATTCCTAGTATCCCAAAGATTCAGTCCATGATTGAAGATGCCTGGAGAGAAGGTTTTGATCCTCATGGGGCATCTCACTTCAACAACAGATTACATGGTTCCAAAGCATGGATAGGAGCATGTGAAATTTATTCACTGTTAACCAGTCTCAGGATAAAGTAAATATTGCTTTTTGTTGTGGTTGTTATTTTTAACTACTGATTTAAGTGCTGTACCTTTAAAGGTTAAAATTCCCAACTGTGTGAGGACAAAGCCACCTTAATGACTAAATTTAACCATATATAAACAAATCTGATTCAATGCAGCATGAAGCTGTGTAACTTCTTACAGGTACATGTAACTACTTGTAGGAGGTACATAAACTGAGTAACTGCTTAGATCATTGAGACTTGATGCAGAATTATGCCACATATGCATAAATTAAAGCATTGATTTAAAACTTCAGTTCTCTGAAAGTTTCTTCTCAGGAAGAATCTGAATTTCAGCTGTTTTCTGTGGTACATGTATCACATACAAAAAAAGTGTAACATTAATTTTTGCAAGTTTCACAAGTTCTTGTTGGATTGAACAGAGTAGAACACTTCTTTCTTATGTAATAAAATTTCCAACTTGGGATATAGTATATGTTTCATTGCTTTGTAATTGTGTTCCCTACTCCTGTATTAAAAAATAAGAAAGTAGTAAGCACCACAGGGTTCAGGCAGGGACCCAGAGATAAAAATGTTTTAACAGGCAACCTGCTTGAAATTTTATTGTTGTTTTCATTCTCAATGTTTTGTAGGTGCCAAATCATTGATTTTCACAAACCCACTGGCCCTATGGGTACACACCCTCGATTGTTTGAGTGGATTTTGCATTACTATTCTACAGATAATGAAGGTGGTGCAAAGGTGGTGTGTACTTCCAAACCACCTATCTACTTGCAACATCAAGGTCAGTGTCACAATGTGCTGGTTTCTTACCATTCTCTCTCTCTCTTTATATGTACTGCAGTTCAGAGCAGCATCTTTTAGTCCTCCTTCATTGAACTGAAGGTGTGGTTCTTTTTCCTGTAATTTTCCTATTTAGTAAGAGCAGCATTAAAGTTTGGGTTTTTTTTAATTGGATAGAAGAGCTGAATGTGATTGGGATCTCAACTTTTTGACATGTATTCTTATAACTATCCTCTTAATTTTGAGTAATGCCTTCCTTGGTGTGATTATGTACATTACAGGGTAGTAAATGGGATTTATGTGTTTCTAAACTACTGAAACTCTTATTTTGATATTAGGCCATAGTCGTACTGTTGTTGGAATAGAGGAGAAGAAGAACAAAAGCTTATGTTTACTACTGTTTGACCCGGGATGTTCTTCCCAACAAATGCAGAAACTGCTGAAACAAAACATTGAAGGAACTGGTCTCAAGCTACTTCGTAAATTTGTGGGTAGCCTAAAAGAAAAGCAATACCAGATAGTGGCTGTAGATGGGGTGCTCTCTTTGGAAGAGAAAGCTGTAAGTGTCTCAGAAAACAGTTTGTTTGTGAAATTTTAAGACCATCTGCCTCTCTTCTTTGAATGCATATGCATGTATGGTTGCATGGTGGATTTTTTGCATCTTTTCACTTTGTTTCATCTTTTTCCCCTCCTGCTTTTTGCTTATATGATCCCAGGATAGCAAAACCAAAAATATTTTGCATATAAATGGATGCCACCTTGATGGAACTGACAACTTCTAGATCTTGTATGAAGCTTTCATCTGTTTGCAGATGTAAATTAGGCTTTTTAAAAACTTTCCATTTTCTTACAATGTTTTCTACTAAATAATTGGCCATGAGCATGTAAGATACTTACGAACAGCACAAAATTATGTTCAGAGGTTTGAGCTGTTGAAGTTTTTATAAATCCTGTCCATGTGTTTGACTTTTGGGCATTTTACCTTTTTTAAGACCTTAGAAGTTTTCAGCAGATTGTCAAGTGTGGCTTTTGTTTCTTAAGCTTTTTCTTTCCTGCACTAACTAATTGATTCTGAGGACCATGTTCCAATTCTGTAGTGTCTTATCAGCACCATTCAGCATGATCAAGCTTCAGAACACACTTTCTTTTAAACTATGAAATAACTGGCAACTTGAAGCACTTGCTCAGCTATATTTAAGGTGTATGTTGAAATGAAGTATTGTCTTAAGTATTTTCTGGCCCTGAACATGTCAGAAATATCAGTGAAACATTGCCATCCTCTCCTCCTACTGGAAAAAGCCTTAAAATTCAGGACACAGTGAAAACAAAAAAGTGATGTTTGGGATTTAGTGACGGTGGTAGTGTTTGGTTTTGGTTTGCCACTTTTTTCTTATTTTCAAAAATTTGATTTATATTTAAAAATACCAGTTGTTTAGTGTTGTCTTGGAAGCTCCTATTAAATTAAGATGAAATGTAACCCCTAACACTCATTAAGATTTCTAAACTACTAATTTGGAAGAAGTTCTTTAAAGCACTGGTTTTGCTCACTAAAGTATTTTCTATTCCTCTCTCCCCACCTATTTTTAGGCTCGCTGCCATGCTTCTCAGGTCTTAACAGCAGAGAAGATTCCTTAAAGAATACCTTTGGGACCTGCTTCTAGAACTTGCTGGGTGCAAAACATTAAACTTCTGGGCTGTGGACGCTAACTCTAAAATTTTTAGACTTAAAATGTGTCTCCATAAATGCTTGGGAGCTCTGGGGAAGCACAACACTGAGTAACCTGTACATCCTGATACAAATGTAACTCTGAAGTATTGCGGTTCTTGTCTTACTAGAAAATGTGTTATTTTCTTTGTTGCTCAGAATTAGCAACACCTACTGTCTTGTAGCAAGTTATGCTCTGGTGTTAATGAGAAGTGTATAAAGAGACTGTGGAGCTACTTAATTGGAGTTCCTGGTCATGGTTTACCTCTGTAACTGTGTTTATACTGTAACTGTGACCAGTCCTCTCTTTCCTCACTATTCAGTCTGTTCCACCAGGGAATTAGTTTACTAGTAAACTTTTTATTTAATTCGCTGGCTTCTCCAGATGTCCCACTTGAACACGTGCTTCAGAGGTGGATCAGTGTTGGCATGGGCTAAGAGGTCTAAGAGAGTGGTGTCCAAAATAGAGTGTGTCTGCTTTAGGTGCTGTGCAAGACAGTCCTTTGGGGTACAGGAAGAAAATGTTCCTTTTTTTACCACAAATGAATAAAATTAATATATTTTTTAGAAGTGTTTACTCCATCTTCCCTTGATTTTTATTTTTTAAAATTTCTATTTTTGTGTGTTTTGTAATGTATATCCCAGAAGGACACTGCCTTTTGATTAGTGCCTCTGTTGTGCAGGGTTAATGCTGTTTAAGAGATTGGAGCTGCCTGCTGAAACAAGTATCTTGGGTGTTTGAGGCACCTTACTGTACCTAGGACGTGCTGCTCTGGTTGAATGTAAAAGCCCTGCCCTGCCCTGCCAGGAGGGGAGCTGAAGGCTGGGAGGGATGGTGGAGTTGTTGCAGGTAGCACAGGGTGTTTTTGTTTTACCAGCTGTATCATGCATCCACCTACTGTAACTGGAATTTAGGTACATCACTTTCATTTAGCCTCTCTTCTATGCTGACACCTAAATACAGGTGTAAGAGCCTTACCAATTGCCTCTTTCTCTCATGTTTCATGTGCTCTGGCAAATAAGAACTTGTCATTTTTGGAATCAGTGGAACATGTGAACATGTACAGATATTACAATCCATATAAATCCCTGATTTTTCTGAAATATGCATGAAATAAAATAAAAATTGGTTACAAAAATGCATTAATTTCAGTAGGTGTGTAGAAGTGGCCTATAAGTGAAAGGTTTAAATACTTAGGACAGTAGAGGGGCTTAGAACTCTCTGAAGAGAGGTCCTGACACCTGGGGGCCTATCAGCTCCCTTATTAGCCCTGGTCTGTGAAGCAGGTGTCAAACAGATGGAAGGAAGGAAACAAAAGATGTCAATAATGCAATCATAATTTGGATACAAAATCCTATGCTTTGCAGCATGCTTGAGATTTTACCCACAGCATCTTGCTGTGGTAGGCACCATCCTCTGAATTTTAACTAACTCTTCCAAACACTCAGCCTGTTCAAAACTAAATTCACTCTGGTCAAGGTAAAGTGTTGCAACTCACTGTTGCCTCCATGCATTGCAGTGCTTGCTTTGGACTGAGGCACTTAAAAACAATATACAAAACAGGCTTGTCAGCACCAGGATTTTAAATTACTGTGATTCTGTCAAAGTTTACAAATCGGCTTTTATTCAATTAATAAGAATTAGTTCATAATCTTAATCCAAAATACATAATCAAATTTAAATATCCCAGCTAAACTTTTTCCAGCAAAAATCCCTTCTCTTTGTTCATTTCAGCAAACTAACACACACACACACACACACACAGAGCCAAGCTTACTCTTCAGTCAAATTCCCTTTTATTTCACAGATGTTAATTGCTAACAAAGCTAAATCTGCAGTTCAGACTGAGTCACTAAAACTTCTTCCAAAGACATGGAGGAACAGACTTTATGCAATTTCTTTGTAATTTCAACCCTTATTAGCTCCTCTGCTTTGAAATATAACAGCAAAAACACATTTTCACTTGCTTTACATAATTTTCACATTTTTAAGCTATACATTCTCTGCATGAAAACCAATAAATATGTTAGTGTGAAAACAGACTAGAAAATTTAAATAATCTAGAAATATAATCAGTGAGAAATTTCCTTTCATATGTAGGTGACTTATCATAGATCCACTGGGAAAAATTTCTGATTTACCATGTTTGCACAGACTACACAGGATTCTTGGATTTGGTCCAAATTTAGAGAGCTCCAATTCACTCCTTTTATGAAAAAAACACCAGTTTTAAACATACATAGCTGGAAATAGAAAGCAGCCTTAGGAACTAAACGGGGTTTTATGCAGCTAAGTTGAGACCAGAAATAAAGTTCAGTGCTGAAGAGCATTTTAAAGCATCCTAGCAATTACACAGGAAGCTGGATGCAGTTGAAACTACGAAGCTTTTAATCCAACTGTATCTTTGGAAAAGACAAAGATTTAATATCACATTAGCTCACAATTTTTTAATGTATCTGGTAACTGTTGGAGCACAGATCCTGCTTATTGCTTTGAGACATGAAACATTAAGACCTAGATGCTTATCTAGAGCTCTTAGTAGCCAAAATTAAAAAGATCAAAGGGACAATAGTAGGAACAAAGGCACATGGTTAATTTATAAAAGTATTTACAGGGTACTTGAACACTTATTTCTATCTACTAGAAATTCATTCACCTTGAATAAAAAAAGGAAAAAAAAAAAACCAGGTTAAGGAAGTCATCCTAAACAGATGTTCTTGAGCGATATGAGCAGAGAATCTTACAACCATTAAATTATCTCCATAATTAAACTTCTCATATTGAATATGGAATTTTCAAATACTAAAATTCATAAATTTATTCCTCTAAGCAATGTGATGCTTTAGTGCAACCCTCTTCAACGACTGAAGCTGGCACAGTTAAGGCAGTCTAGTAACAGTGTTTAAAATCCAGCACACAGTGTTTAATCATCGAGGTGCCTGTCTTTCTATTTGGAAAGATGTCGTTTGACACCATCATCCTTCTAGCACTGCAGTTTCAAACACAGCATATTTAAACACTGAGTTCTTGCAGTGTTTGGGCTTTCTGGAGGTGGTAAGGGAGGAGTCTAACAGCTGTTAGCTCCAGAAACAGCTCTGAAGGATGGGCAACATCCCCAAGTTGATGTGTAGCTTTACTGCATTCTGTGCTAACCTTCACTGGCTGCCAACACAATGCTTCTAAAACTACACCAGTTACATTCAAACATATAGAGCACTCTACAAACCCTGCTGCTGTAATGTGCATTCCACTCATAGTGTTTCAAAACAGTCTGCTGCCAAAAAGCAAACCGATCTTCCTAAGGTGAGTTTTGATTTTTCATAGAAGTTCATTGATGCACACATTCAAAAAAACCCAAACCCTCTCTGAACAAATCAACCAAACTTCAAGAGGACTTCACAATCTGATTTTTTCCCCTACTGACCTGAACTCACCATTTTGAAAATATTATGCATGACTATGGCAAAAAAAATGAACTCTAATTGTATGGAAATAGTTTCCACTAGACTTCAATAAGGCTACACAATAACGGTGACTAGTGCTGTCTATCTACAGCTGATAAATTGGGGCACCAGAAGTGACTTGGATTATTAAAAAGTTCCACAAGATAAAGAAACAAAAAAATTAAATAACTGCATAGTATGTGGTTATGTGATCCCTTTTATTCACCAAAGCTGCCCATGTTTATCCCAGGTGGAGGACAGCAGAACAGCTGCTCAGCATTCAGACGCAGGTGTGTTTAGTGCTTGCTGTAACATCTTTCCATCTTGCAAGTTGCCACATATCTTCAAAGGACAATTACAGAAGTAGGAAGGAAAAAAAATTGAGAAAATTGAAAAGTGTTTTCAGACAGATCAGTATTTCTCAAATTTTTCATTTGAAATATTTAATTTATTTATAGTGACAGTCATCAGAAGACCATTCTCCTGGATTTAAAATATGTTGGGTTTTTTTTTTCTTTGGAAAAAAATTAAGAAAAAAAGAAAAACAATAAACAATACTAAAACCACAGATGCTGTGGCTTTCCTGCCTGCCCCTCTCTCCTTACATATGTCCATACTGATGACAGAATCAAAGTTCAAATAAGTCTAATCACTATCTAAATTAACAGGGTTGTAGTCAGGGTCGTCCTCTTCATCCTCCAATTCTAAATCATCCATTTCTTGGAATAAAGATTCATCCACCTCCACATTGTTTCCAGCTGTAAGGAATAGAAAGATACTTTATCTTCATGTAACAAGGAAAATATTAACAACAATAAAACATACAATATTTTTTCGTATTAGTTCTTCAGTGTAGGTAACTGCTAACTTACTTGGCTTTTTATACATCAAATACATAATGGAAAAGTAAATGCCACATTTTATCTTTTTACAGCTAAAGTGTTTTTTCTTTGTATCAAAACCCAGTCAAGAGAAATGGCATGTAGAACCTCAGAATTCATCGGGAGCACGAAATTAACATTTACATTGGCCAGAAGCAGAGATTCCTTCTCCCCAGGACAGCCAAAGCAGGAGCTCAAGACCTCACAGCTGGAATAATTACTACTATCCTAGTGAGACAAATGCACAGGGTTCAAAAAAAATTCCTTACACACCATATGTTGATATACATAAATTTGCTTTCAGATTTAAATTTTACAAGCAAGATGAAGCTTTGGCTGCTTTCCCATTTTCTTCTGAAAGAGATGCTGCTGACCTAAGGATAAAACTTGAGAACTGTTATTTTTATGTATCAACAGTGACATCTTCTGGTCACCAAATAAAGTTTCTATTATTTCACCAGACTTGAAGGCAACTATACAAGATAATGCCATTATCCTCTGAAAATTAGTAGTACATGCTACTGTATTATGAAAACAGACTTAGTAACCTGTTGCATCTATGATAGAATGCAAGCAGCAAGAAGAATGGGAGGTTTTAATCACCAGTAGCAACAGGATTACAAATTATTGCATTAATCCCAAATCATCTGGGCACAGAGCCCAGTCTGTTCCTCCCGAGACAAATGAGCCAAATGTGCCATCAATAAACCATCTTCACTTTAGATATTCTGTAGGAAGACAAGATTAAATTATTCCCTATGACAGAAACTTAACTTCCCCATTACTACCATTTCACGTTTATACTCACTGACACTCATAAACTTCTTTTTTAATTGTTACTTGCAGAGAGGAATATTGACTCTCTTCTGCCTGTGTTTTGTGATACCAGTAGATAATGCAGCTATATAAAAGAACACTCTTGCCTCAAAACTCAGGTATTTTAAACTAGGATACTAAAAAGTGGTACAGAAAATTAAATAGGTACATTACTGTGAGTACATTTGCTTTTATATGCTTTATTTCCAACTAGTTTTCCAAGTTTAATATTTTTCTGGCACAGGCTTACAGAATTTTTACCTGGCAATATTTTAGGTAAGGTAAGAGGCACATCTGCAGATGAAAAAGAACTGGGTTGCACAGAAGCAAATAACATTTATTTTGACCTACAAGATGTTTACTACTGGTGTTGAGGTACAGAGAAAAGGTGATGAAAGTTCAAGACCTCTGCTTGAAATCAGGGGTTAGAAGGCTGACTATTAGAAAAAAAAAATCATGGTTGAGTTGGGTTTTTTTATTTTGTTTTTGCTCTTCATTTTTTTTGGTTTTGCTCCCAGTCTAATCCTTTAAATAGAAGCAATGTAAATAAGATCAGTTTAAGTACAAGGCTGCAAAAAATACTCTTTATCATCTTGAAAAGGTTTTGATTTTGAGAAAAGTTAAAATTACTTCTATTCACTCTGCAAAGCAGTACTTACCAGAAAGTTCTTCTAATGTGATTGGAAAAAAAGTGATTCTGATATAAGATGCTAAGTCAGAAATATAACACAGTTTGCTTAGGAATGTCGACCTATTTTAAGCCACTGCCTTTCACTTGTGGAATCAAATAGAAATTTACCTTCTTCCAAGAACTGGATATCAGATGTGTCAAGGTTGTGATCCATTTCAAACAGCTGTTTACCTAGAAGTAAAATAAAAAAAACAATATATAAGCAAGTACAGCTCTGAAGCAACTATCAACCTAAGGCCACAATAGTCAGCATGTGTATTTTAGTCTTTTCAAATCAACCAATTCTAGCAGTCTTTTGTGTTTTTAACTGCTCATTTCTGTAAGCTCCCCATTCTGTTTTTTATTTTTACTTTTTTAATTCATCCAGGATTCATCCATGCCAACAAACTTCCTCCTCTTACATGTGAAATGGTCACTACAATGCTATTAAGACTTTAATAATGGAGGGCGGAAAAATTACACCCCTCAGCCTGTGCTCATTCTTTATTGTTTTAGTCTTCATCTTGCATTCCCCAAGAAATCCTCTGTGGGAACTGGGAAGGAAATCAACTGACTCCTCCACCTTTTTTCATCCAGTCTCCCATTCAAAAAGCAACTTGGATCTACACAAATCACCAGCTCCTACACACACATACAGCTGTGAAGGCAACATCACAGAAGAGTGAAGCCTTTCTGACTGAGAGGGACAGGAAGAAAAGCTCAGGACTCTTTCCACATAAATTACGTGTCTTCCATCTACACTGCTCATGCAAGCTTCCACAAACAAGACTGCTTGGTGTCCATGGTAATAGTGGAATTACACTAATGACATCCAACAATAAGCCTAGTTTTGGTTTTGTGAAGGGAAGCTTCTATAAACTGCATTTGTAGAGAGGAAATCAGACACCATGTACTAACAACACTTTAAAGAACAGAAAAACTAGAAGCCTGATTTCTGTTATCTCATCTTTGCAGATTCCCAAATGCATACCACCCTTCAGAGAGGAATCAAGGTGTCCCCTGTCCTGTACAGCTTTTTTATGAAACTTAATACCATTAAAATTTTCACCTCTGTTGAATTTCATCAAAACTAGCCAGAAGCAAGGAGAAAACAGAATAGTGATACAGCACGACCACATTGGTTATGTATTTTCAGCTATTCACGTCAAAAGTATATCCAGCATCACAGGAGAACCAGTTCAAAACTAAGCCATGCAGACTGTGGAGCAGGATGACAAGATCTATCATCTGTGTAAAAATTACTTTTAGACTTGTCATTGTAGGCTGGTACTATTGCAGAAATTTCGTGACCAGTATTAAAACATACCACTTAGCTTATTTTTGCCTGCTTGTTCTTCTTCTTTCATCTTTTTCCTTTTTATTTCTAGAAGCTCTGCATCAAACTTGGCTTTCCAATTAAGGAAATTCTCAATGGTAACAGGAGTGCCATGAAAACGTTGCTGGAAGAATAGAAAACAAGGGTGCAAATACTGCAAAGCCACAGGTAAAGATAAGCATTCTCTTTATTATTTAAATTACAACTGTCCAGAAGCACTGCTTGCTGTAAAGTATTCTGAGAAATTAATCCTAATCCTGAGAATATATAAAGAACACATTCTCGCGGTGTTTGTCATGGGACTCTCCCATCAGAGAACTATACTCAGGTGAAAACTCTCATGGAAGAACCCTGCATACTCCTTTTGGACGTAGAGTGCAATACTTCATAACTCCTCCCTAATATAGGTTATTTATAAGCAGGCAGCACTTCTTATCAACCCTTAAGTGCCATCTACACTGAACTGTTGTCCATTAAAATACATCAATCCTTTTATATTGCTAAAACAGAAAAAAAAAAATTATTATTTCTCAGATATTTCTTTGCCAATTTTCAGAAATACAGAAGCTTCCAAGTCCCATCACCCTCTGCCTATTTCTCAGGAAGTGAGTGAAGACTCATTGGACTTATCACAGCACAGTCCATGAATGCTAAAACTTTTCTATAGGAGGGCAAACCAGTCTTGAAGACTGGTCCCACTGCTTCCACCCTATCCATTCAGTCTTCCAAGGAAGACAGCGTCCTAAGACCATGGAGCCCATGGGCAGCATGACATACTCTAGCCTTTTTTGCTCCCCATTCCCTCTTGCTCCCCTTCTTCCAGCAAAAAACTGTCTATAGCAAATCTGGTTTCACTTGGGAAAAATCTCTGCCTTAGGAAGTAATGGTAGAAGGGACTGTGAACACGCAGTAACACTATAAAAAGACTGCTTAACAAAAAAGGGGGAAAAAGGGGTCACTCAAGTTCATTAAACAATCTTAAGTTTCAACTAAATCATCT
The DNA here is from genome assembly GCA_013400315.1 of Bombycilla garrulus. Lineage (NCBI taxonomy): Eukaryota > Metazoa > Chordata > Aves > Passeriformes > Bombycillidae > Bombycilla > Bombycilla garrulus. The sequence continues at coordinate 142,529 of VXBU01005402.1, forward strand.
TTAGGATAACTGTTTCTTTCCCACTACAACTGAGACCAGCTCCTGCACCAAACCAATGCATTTTAAAGAAGCCGAAAGTATTTTTCACTGAAAACATTGTTTTACATACTTTTTCTTCTTCTTCTGCCTCTCTTTCTTTCTGTTTCTTCTCTTCTTCTCTTCGTGTTTTTATCTGATCCACTATTTCATTTAATTTCTCCTGTACTGCTGAGACTAGAGTGAAGATCATTACCATTCCTAAATTTTCTTCTGCCTACAACACAAAGAAGGCAACTTCAGACAAAAGAACCTGAATGCATAAATACATTTATAAAAAGCAGGATGCTGTGCAAATGCAGAGGGCACAGCTAACACATTCTGCACCAACCTCAAAAGCTCGTGTAAAATTCAAATTCAACTGGCTAGTTAATCCAGTTAGTTATCCCCAAATGGGTGTATAGCGAAGCTCAAAGATGAATGTCTGTGTTCAGGTTATTAACACATTACAGACATTTTCCAAAAGGCTTTTTCATGAACAAAACAAAACCTACAGAAGAAACACAACTCTAAAATTTGAATATCACAAATCGTAAGAGAGAAGTCACTCAGAACCTTTCTTTTCCTGGAACAGTTTATTCCTTAATTCTAATACATGCTCCTTTGAAGTGAGACAGTTTCCCAGGGAAACAAAAAAACATCAGCTCATAGAAGGAAGGCTATATGAAATAAACTGAAAATGAAAAAGGAAATGAACGTATTATGGCAATTTTAAGGCAGTGAGGACTTGTCAGAAATTCCTGAAACCAAAGAAATGCTTCCTTCTTTCCTCCACAATGCACTCTCACTGATCCCAAAGGTTGATGAGATCCACCCTGGCCCCAAACATTTTTGAATATTTCCAAATGAAAATGAGGTGGCTTATTTTCACAAATACTATATATTTATAGACAAATATATAGTTAAAACAAATTCACCTTAAGCTAAAAGTGGAAAAGAGGGGAAGCCCTAGTGCACTTCCATTTCGTTATTCTACATTATTGCACACACAGAATTAGCCCTATATCTTACCTCAGTGACATCATTCACCAAACTCAAACCTCAAAGTAAGTCTCTACAGTATGGAACAGGTTTCAGATCAATAGCAGATACCTCAGAAAACAACTGATTTCAGAAAGAAATTCCAGCCAAAGTGTGAAGTGGTATCAAACTGTACAAGATATTGCATTTTCCTTACCTGCTGCTCTAGCAGTTTTATTATGTCTGTGACATCATTATCCTCAAGATTCTCCTGTGAGACAATTTCATATAGTGGAGTTTCATCAGGGTATTTTTCTCTATAGGTAAATTTAAGGGTTGTTTGGACAGCTACAAGATAAAGAAACACATATTCTTATGGTGATAACACTGTATAACTTTAATTGTATGTTTTCCTACTGCATCAACAGCCTAATAATTATAGAATATAAAAAATTCTTGCCTTTAAGGAACAGCCTTCTTAAACAGATGTTAATATGAACAGATGTAAACATAACCCAAGAGTTCAAAGAAATTAAGATGATAAAAGTTTACACTTTATCAGTGTAAACTGATAAAATAGTTTAAACTGTTAAAACCTATTCATGTCTGAAAGGTCTTTAGGAAGACTGAAAAACCTTTTGGTATGACATGTATTAAAGCAGTAATCTCCCTCATACTCAGCTCAAAGCTGGAAAACAGCAAGAGTTGTAATAACAGAACTAGAGAAAACTTCAGCATATTAACACTTCAGATTCTGTGTGCCTGGTTGAAGTATCAACCTCTGTGTTGGGTTCCAGGGCTCCACACTGTGGACAAACACACCATGTCCATTAGAAGCTATTAAGCAGAGAATTGCCCAAGATAAATACATTCAACCTGAAGCTGCCCAGAGCCAGGGTAACATGGAAACAAGGCAAAAGAGAATCAAGTTCCTTTTACACATCCTTCCAGAATAACAGGGAGAAGCTTTCCTTTAGTTCCAGACTCACAGTTCTCAGCAGCACAGCAGTCTGTTCAACACAGACACATGCTCTAAAAAGGATTCACTCCTTTAAGTAAAACAGCACCAGCTTATTCCTTCTGTTATAGTATCCAGAATATCAGCTTTCAAACTTGCTTGGAGTAAGGCTTGCTTACAACATGCCCACGCAATTGTTGGTTCTTAACAAATAGACAGGGACTTGGGACCCACAGCCTTCTGCTCTGGAACTGTTCCTTAAGGGCTGCACATTCACAGCACACAGACTCAACTCTCCCACACAGCTGGCACACACACAGTTGCCAGAAAAAAATCCTCTCACAACCTCTCTGTAAGCCACTGCAAGGCTGGTGACAGCCCATAGTTTTTGAAGCTACACTACAAAGCCTTTGAGATTCAGCAGAAAGCAGTCCTACAATAAGAGCATAACATTTCTGCAAACTAAACAAGGATCACCCAAATCTTTGAACTGTATCTGCAATAGAATGTTTGCTGTATCAGATTCCTGTACAAGGATCTAAGTGGAGGTATACATAGCTGTTGGTGATAGAATTAGATTTAAACATATACAGGCGAAGTTTCTGAGTAAGACATGATCAGCTTACTTTCATCATTTTCTCCAGCTTCAGATGTCACAGTGATTGTGAAAGTTGCTGGCTTTTCTGACAATACTGTTCAAAGGAAAAAAACAAGAGTCAGGGAGAAAACAATTACTTCTTCACATCAGTAAAACAGAACTTCTCAAAAACTTATTGAGAAAGTAAGCTCTTGATACAGTGTTAAGGACCTTTTAAACTTATTAATGTAATACTTTTCAATTAACAGTTATTTTCCATATAATGTGATGCCTGGAAAGTTTTTGGAAAACTTTCTCTTCTGGAAGTCTCACTGTTCCAGAAAATGCAAATCAAATCAAACAGCTTCTAGTAATGCAATGACTGCATGCAGAAAGCTATCAAAGCTAATTTGCTTTGCTGCACTAAATGTGTCTGATGAGCATCCAGTGCACTCTTGACCCTGGACCATTGTTACAGTATCCTTGCGCCTATATTTAAAACAGCTTAATGCAAGAAATGCTACTAATCAAGAAATGTGCTAGAATGAAAGTATGTGAATCAGGCAGCTAGACTAGAAGACAGACAACATAACATAGCAAGAGCAGTGACCTGTGTTTCACAGGCTAAAAACCTCATTGCGCAATTGTGGGTTGCAGACCACATCCTCATGTAAGGATTGCTCTGCATCACTGTTATAACCTGTGCCCACATTTGTGTATGTGCTCTCAAAGCATCTACTGAATTTTTGCCTAATTGCAATTGTACTACTACGATCTTTATTCCCATTTCTTCTCTTGGGCATAAAAGCATGGCATAAGTGAACAATAACTATGAATAAGCATCAGAGTAGAGGCTGTATGAAAGAATATGACTTCCATATCAGTATCAGATATCCAGCATCTCCAGCTACCAGAGATCAATTCATATTTCAGTAATCTTTAACATAAAACTGAAGACCTGAAAAGATTTTCAGATTGCAGCAGTAGGCAATTGTACTGGGCAAATGCTTGTGTGGTGAAGTTACTGCCAAATAAGATGCTGCAGAACTCTAGGCAGAGTAGATACTGTGCAGGAAGAAAACGGAAAATGCCTCGTTTTTTCCACTGTTAATATTCTTTGGATAAGGAATACGAAAAATCATGTTGGAATAGCCGGCACAGTAGATACTCTTGATTGTTTGATGGTAAATAGAAAATCCTGAAAAACTGATGAACCAATGTATCCACAAATGAAAGTTTCAGCAATACAACATGCTGCACCAGGGAAATAAAGCTTGCCTTTTTTTTCACCTGCAATGGAGTAAGGCAGGTAGTGGCAATATATTTACGAAGGAAATAGCATCTTTAAGCATCCCAAAACATCCCGTGCCTCACGATCGCGACAAGCTTGTTACCGGAAAGGAAAACCCGTCGGCACACAAACCAATTCCCCGATTCCCACCTAGGGCCGCATCTTTAGAAAGGCTTCTCCGAAGAGCATCCTTGCAGCACAAGGCACCGCGCTGCCCACGCCGGGCTGGCTGCCGTGCCACGGCGGCAGGGGCAGCGCCCACGGACCGGGCCACAGGGGCCATCAAGCGCTTTGCTGTTCCCGGTCAGGGCAAGCGAGCCGGCATGCCGAGCACCCACCGGCGCCGCGCGGCTCAGAACCCCCGCGGGACCCGCGGNGGTAGATGGACTCCAGCGCCTCCAGCTCGTTGCGCTGCTCCTCGCTGTAGTCGGTCATCGTGGCCCGCCGCCCACGGCCATGGGCCGCCCGCACCGCGACGCCGCCGCCACCCCCGCCCGCGCCTGCGTTGTCCCAGCCCCGTCCCGGCCCTTCCTAGCATGCCTCGCGCTCGCGATAGGCGGGGATGGCGCCGCGGGGCCGGGCCGGGCCGGGCTGGGCTGGGCTGCCCCGGTGGAGGGAGGGACAGAGGGACAGAGGGACGGAGGCGGAGAGAGCGACAGGCTGCGCGGCTGCCATAGCGGGAGGCCGTGCGCGGGGAGCCGGTATGGCCGCTCGCCGGCCGCCCTCACTCCCCGCTGCTCGGGGAGTTCCAGCGCTCGCTGCCTGCTCAGCTTCGGGCAGGACGGAGCGTACCCGGCGTGCAGGAGCCATCCTGCTGGCATCGCCCGCGCTGCCTCCCCGCTCCTCCCAGGCCGCCGCTGAGGTCCGCAGTCCCTGTGTTACACAGCGTAGTGGTGGTACGGTTCGCTCTTGGACGTTCTTCCCTTGAAAAATTTAGCAAACGGAAGGGATTCAAACCCGATGCTCTAGGTGAATGCCATTTCTGCTAGGAATTGGAAGTTTATTTGATGCAGCTGGTGACTTGCAGCTTGAAGTTAAACAGCACCTGCAAACTTCCCAGGAAACGTTCACCGTGGTTTCAGGAGTCCCGTCACATCATGATCTTTGTGCAGAACAGAAGTCGCCAAGGCTAACGATATTGGGAGTTCCATGCTTTGGGGTTACCTGCCAGGATGAATTTAAAACTGTCGAGGGTTAAACATCAGCAGACCCTGATGCGTACGTGGTAGGTACACGGAGTAGTTTCAAGGTGCATCCCGTTCCTGTTTCCATGGCTGGCAGTTGTACCACAGATACATTTTATAAGCCCAGGGTTTCCAGAAAACTTTTACCGTGAACATAAAGAGAATAATTTTCAAGTGAGCAAACTTGAATAATAAGTGGATTCTTGAGTAAGGTGACTCATTTTAGCAGGCTGTTTGACTGTTCAACTGTACAAATCATAGATTTATCTGTAATAATGAATTCATTTGAAAGCCGTGTCTTCACTACCAATCCATGACATGTTTCAAAGAGCCAAGGAGTTAAGGGAAATACACCAAATCGCTTAAAATACTACAGCTGTAGTACTATGGGACTAATATATGCTAACAAGGTGATACTCTGTTAGTATATTGGCAGGCTGACTTCACAGTGACAGATAGTATTTCCACTCAGTATTTTAAATTACATACTATTATGAAAAATACTGGCAAATCGTAATCAGAATGAAATCAGAAACCATGAAGCCTAATTTAAAAATAAGGTGACCAAAAAATAAAAAATAATTTTACAGCTTACTCTTAACTGCAAATATTGCATCATTTTATAATAGTACTGTAAAATAATAGAAGTGGGAAGAATTTGCATTTTTGGATCCAGCCATCAGCATAGGGGTTTTCTGTCAAAACCTTCAGATACACAAATCAGTTGCAAGTGTTCCAGATTCAAGTGTTCCATCTTAAAAACAAAACAAACAAACAACAAAAAACCCAAAACAAAAACACAAAACCCCCCCTCCAAAAAAACCAAAACAAAACAAAAAAAACCCCAAAAAAACAAACCACCAAACAAATATTTTTAAAACTAAATGAGAAGTTGTGTTTACTACCAGAGGTACTTTGTTTCCCAAGAAGTTCACAGAAACAGTGCAGTTCCATTACCTTTTATTAGGTTTGCATGGCCAGATTGTGGTAGCAGGGGCACTACAGGGGTGCTCCTGTCACAGGTTGCCAGAAGCTTACCCCGTGTCCAACGGAGCCAGTGCCAGCCAGTTCCAAGATAGACCCACTAGTGGCCAAGGCTAAGCACCACCAGCAATGGTGGCAGCACCTCTGGGATAACATATTTAAGAAGGGAGGAGAAGATCCTGAGCAACAGAAGTTGCAACCACAGAGGAATGAGAGGAACAGCTGGAACAGCTCTGCAGACACCAAGCTCAGTGAGGAAGGAGGGGAAGCAAGTGCTACAGGCTGTGGAGCAGAGGTTCTGCAGCCAGTGGTGAGGCAGCTGTGCCTCTGCAGCCCAGGGAGGTCCCTGGTGAAGCAGATACACCTGCAGCCCACAGAGAACCCCACACCAGAGCAGGTGGGTGCCTGTAGGAGGCTGTGACCCCACAGGGGGCCTATTCTGGAGCAGACTCTTGGCAAGACCTGTGGAGAGAGGAGCCCACACTGCAACAGGTTTGCTGGCAGGATTTGACCCTGCAGGTGAACCTACCCTGGAACAGCCTGAAGGGCTGGAGCCAGTGGAAGGGACCCACACAGGAGCAGTTCATGAAGAACTACAGCTTCTGGAAAGGACCCACACTGGAAAAGCCAGTGGAGGACTGTCTCCTGGGAGGAAGTAGCCCATGCTGGAGCACGGGGAGAGTGTGAGGAGCCCTCCCTCCAAGGAGGAAGGAGCAACAGAGACAATAGGTGATCAACTGACTACAACCCCCATTCACTCACATCCCCTGGACTCCTGGAGGGTCAGGAATAGAAAATTTGTGAGTGGAATTGAGCCCAGGAAGAAGGAAGGTGGTGGAGAAAGGTATTTTAAAGATTTAGGTTTAGTTCTTATTATCCCACTCTGATTTAATTGGTAATGAAATAAACTGATTTCCCTGAGTGGAGTCTGTTTTGCCTTTAACAGTAATTGCTGAGGGATCTCTCCTCGTCCTGATGTCAACCCATGAGCCTTTCTGTATATTCTCTCTCCCCTACCCAGATGAGGAAGGAAGTGACAGGGCAGTTCTGCCTCCTGCATTTTCTAGTAAATAGATTTTTCCACTTCAAGCCCCTGGGGTCATTTATTAGTAGGAGATAGCATCCTATGGTGTAGCATACAGGTTTAGAGCCCACATGTGGATATGTACATGGCAAGGCAATACAGGAAGCATTAAAAAAATATGGCATGCATTTCCTTCCCCCTTAGAGTAAGAAACATCTGCACCAAGGGTTAGAGGGGAGATGAGTAATATCACATCATACCAAACTGACTTAACACAAAAAATAGCATTAAGCCTTCTTTCACAAAATTTAGCAGTTTTTAATCACAGTAATATTCACAGGCCCAGTATATGTATAAATTACAAGTTTACAGAGGCAAAGAAAACCTTACTGCACAGAGTTTTTGCCCATCCTCCTTTGCTATCTGTACAGTAGGCAAGCACACATACACCTTGGAGATTTTGAAGTATTTCCAAATAGGTGACTGACCTTGGTATTGCTCTCAGCCAGAATACATTTCAACTCAGTTTGCCATATGTCAAGTGTTTGTTCATACAGCTGCTCTGTGTTACACACCTCCACCATGTGCCTCAGTGGGAATTTTATCTTCTTATCAGAATTAAAAGTTCTCTCATAATTGTATCTAAACTTTGATAAAATTTCCCTCATAAGTTTCCTACATGCTACAGTCCCAGAGTTAACTAATAGTTAGCTCAGCGTGGATTACTTATATAATACAAAGAAAAATAGTGGAAGAGGAGAAATAAGTCATTTTTGCTAGGTGTTGCTAAGGAAAAGCTGGATAGCTGTCTTTGCTCTATACAGAATGGACCAATTCATGGGATCCAATCACAGTCTACCTCTTAAAGATCTTTTTAATGGAAAAAAAAACCCCAAAAAATGTAAATAACTTTATCAGTTCATACTTATCCTTTCAGCACAACTATTAGAAAGCTGAGAACTGAAGCTTGAAATAGCCTACCCTAATCTAGGCATAGATCACCACATCCCACAGGAGTAAAAATGCCATCAGTAAAGACATCACTAAGCAGGTGCTAAAAGACTACATTAACAGGATGCACTTGCTCACATCATTTGTACATCAATGTAATACTGCCTTAGAAAGTTCCAGCACAGCTCAGGTCTGATACAGAGCTAAACAGGTTCCTGCTTTTCTGCAGAGTATCGTGGGGGCTTGGATCTTCAGAGCTGTGTTATGATCCCAGGGTCTTGATCAATCCTCAGATACTTTCCACTTGCACGCTCCTTGAGCGCCCAGTCATGGAGGAGGCTGTAATCATAGTGCTCCTCGTCCACTCGTTTTAGAAAGGCCAGTCCAGAAATGGCCTGCCACTCCTTGAGAGATGGGATACGAATTTCCTTAACGTGCTCACCTCCTGGGAAAAAGCCAAAGAACTTCCTTACGTTCTGCATGGCATAGAGCCTTGAGTGCTGATCTGTTGCCTCATCAAAGAGCTCCTGCTCGTTGTGGACATAGCTGCTCCAGTATCTGAAATGTAGGAAACTGAGTGGGGACAAACAGCTTGCCAGGCAGTAAGAAAGGAACACAGTGATGACTACCACAGCAATCAGAAGCCAGCCAGCCACCTAACAAAACAATAAAAAAAAAAAACCCTGTTAGAGCTGAAAATGCTCACACACAATGATAATTTTTTCAGAAGATCCATAAGATTGTCTTTACTTGGTTTTCCTAAGTAATAGCATTAACAAGGTAAAAGCATCTGTTACCACCAACCCAGTCTATGCCTACTGGAGGCAGCCATATAGTAGAATCACTTGCTCCTTTCAAGTTCAAGTAAGTTCTGTTGTGCAGTTTTAAAAATATTGCTTTCTTTGCTATTGTTGTTATAAGAAAGGCCATCCTAAAGGTCCTAAACTGTATTAGCTTATAGCCTGTTTAAAAACCAGTTTTCTCTGAAATGACCATGCTTCCCCTATTATTTACCCAGCATGCAAGCTTCTAGAATTAAGTCTGATCCAAAACCCAAGATTTTACATGGTTTCATGTGAAACTCTCACAGCCTGAGCCTCTTAGTCTCGTTTCTTCTGCTTTAATGAAGAAACTTCATACCCTCCCTGACTCTTGAACTTCCATTTGTCTTACTTGATATCACTTTACAGGAAGAATATATCCTCAGGTAGCAGGTAACAAATGGGACAAGCAGATAGAATAATTTAGATACCTAAAGTTCAGTTCCACTTAAAAGAAAAGGCTTCAAAACACACAGAGATTTAGCACTCAAGACAGGGGACACTGATCTTATTTTTTCCTAAAGCATTGCCTGCTGAATTAGCTTCACCTCTCATCATCAGGTTTACAGGCAACAGAAGCAGCAGGAGTTACTCACTTGTGACTGGTACCGGAGGAGGAGAATCACTTCATCTCTCGCCCTGCTCAGCTCTGGAGGGACCAGCTGGCTGCAGGGAAATGTAGCCAATATCCTACTGCGCTCACTAGCGGTAACATTAGGAGCAGCTCCGTAGTAAGACACAGGGACATACTCGCTCACAGCACAGATATAATATGAGCCGTTTATCAGGGTGACTGCAAGCCACGTGACTGGAGCAACCAGGGCCCTCCCAGTGATGCTGCACACGACAAAGCAGACCAGTTTGCATTTCAGCAGCCAGTTTGATGAATTCACTCTCCCAAAATGAGACCTTTTGCCCATAACCAGCCTCCAAGTCTGGTTGTTCAGGGCATAGCCAACAATTAGCAGGATCAGTGCAGGCACTCCTAGGAAAGCCAGCCCATAGATAAGGTTCTGTCCAACATGACAGGGACAGCTGAATGTGAAAAAAGAGAAAAGCTGCTGCCCGCCAATTGTCAATATTGCAATTATTGCATTGGCAATAACAACCTCTTTGCCTTTTAGAAAAGTCAGCCACTTTGGAAGGAAAGTCATTTTAGACCCGATTCTTTTGATTTAAGTCAGCACTAGCTTTTAGTTCTATTTAACTAGTGTTAATGGCAGAGCAGAATAAACATCAACAGCTTGAAAAAGAATACCACCAAACAACAACAACAACAAAAAAAACCCTGCTAGTTTTTCTCCTTCCACTAATTTTCAGTGGCTTGTTTGCTAGCTTTAAGTATGCTTGCAGACATCCACTGATGTGTCTTAATTGATTCAGTAATTTATCTCAGCTGTTCTGGAAAATTGAGCTTTTAGGCTGTTGTGAGCTCTGCCAGCCCCTTGCTAATTGTCTGAAATAAACAATAATTAATCCCCTACCTTTTGGATGACATGCAGTGCTGTCAAACTGATGGCTGACCTGTCAGGGTTAATTGCCATGCTGTTTGCTAATCAACAGTAATTAGTAGAAACATGGCATGAAACTAGGGAAAAAAAAAAA